>VZRQ01002121.1:656195-734562 GCA_013397975.1 Machaerirhynchus nigripectus
CGCCGGCACCCCCGGCTGTGGCACCCCCGGCCCAGCGGCGACCCAGGGGCAGCGACGGGGGACGAGAAGGAACGCAGTTCAGCCCGGATGGCAAATGCGGCTGGTGCTGGAGACAAGTCGGGAACTCACCGCCATGTTCTCTCAGTGGTAGTTACACCGCCTAGATACACTTTCGAGGCTGATTTTTTAAAATCCTGATTTACCTATACATGCAAATTTCTGTAATGTGAGTTAGGGTGGTGTACTGGGATCAGACAGAGGAGGAGATGACCTGAAATGTAATCATCTCCTTCAGAGCTAAAGGCATAAGAGGGAGGAAACGACTGAAGGTTTTCACTGCAAAGAAAAAAAAAAAAAAAAAANAAAAAAAAAAAAAAAAAAAGCCTAAATCCCCTAATCTTCTGCTATAGCATCTGACAGCTGCCAGGAATATAAAAGCAGCATCACAGCTTCTGTTCCAATGAAAGAACCGAGGCAACCGTGTGTAACATGCCGCAAGTGGGACACGTTCCTCAGTTTAGAGCAGCCCCTAATCACATTATGCAACATCCGCTTACACTGCTCAAGTGCTTTGCATTGGAGAGGGCCTGGAAAACCAGCGGCACAGGAGGTGGCAGTGGGAAGCTGGTTATATATAAACCTTCACTTTTTTTTTGTTTCGGTAGCAAGATCGCAGTGGTTTTATTTAAAGAAACATTATGTAGTTAAGCTTCAGGAATTGGTGAACTCACACTGCCTACTAGAAAGAAAGATGCGTGTATGGCATAAATAAATAGCATAAGATCTTTTTATCCTGCAGCCCGTTAAGGCTATAAATATTTGCTGTGGCATAGATTGTTAACTTAGGTCTAGGATTAAACTGCAGAGCGTTTCCACCTGACAGCTATATGACTCGCACAAAATCCCAGTGTTAAGTCAAGCTACAGCATTCACTATTAAGAGTTACACACAAGTCACAGGAAACTCAATCCTGACTGATGATGGTACTGCCTGTACATAAAACAGCGAGGTTTGCTATCATGTAGATGCAAAACAAAGTGTGCATCAAAGTCTCCTCTCTCTATGTTTAAATCAGCATACCTTTTGTTTGCTTACCAAAATTCTGCATACACAAGGAAGGGGTATTAAATTTCAAGCCCAAACCTTGTTTTAAGGATTGGGTTACATTTCATCACCTGAGGTTAAGCAGAAATGAGGCACAAAAGCTTACTAAGAAACCACAAACATAATTTTCTTTCCCAAAAGTGTCAAGAGTACTGGCCTGAGGTTTCTTTGGGAAATGCTTTCTAATATTAGTCTCACTCATAATTTTTAGTATACAACACCTTAGCCATAGTGGAGGCTAGATGAAATGTCACCCAAAGGAATGCCATTTTCCCAAGTAGGTTTGTGAAAAGTGTTCTCACTGACTTCAGAATTAAAACATACCTCCTCCACCCCCATCCCAAGTATCTGTTATGTACACTACCGTAGCTTACCTGAATTCCAGCCTCGTGCAGCAAAGTGATTCAGTGACACCAAAGGCCCCAATAGGTCCCATTTCAGTCTTAAAGCTGACAAGTGCCGAGTTCTGTTGCCCACAACCACTTCAGGATAAGCTTTTTTCCTCTTGCAAGGATTAACTAACCTCACCTCCAAACCTATAGCTTTGCAGGCATTTATGCCCTCATGTTCTCCTCTCAGTGCTTACTGAAAGGAAAGCTGCACACAATAATAATACATTATTGGTTAAGAGTACGAGTGTTTGGCCATATTTAAGATAAAATGGAATTTTAAAAATACTTTTATGTGTATATGTATATAATGCAACTCAGTCTTTTTATAAGTACCTTCCAAAAATTTTTGGGGTGAGTACCTCAAAAGAAATAAGTAATGAAGTGCCCAGTTACCTCATCCTGTCCTGTCAGGCTTGGAATATGAGGCAGGTAGCTCAGTTCCATTAAGATCATGATGGTGGTTGTGTTCAGAAAAGTAACTTTGCATAGCTGGATAGATAAAGGGAGTATTTTTGAGTTTGACTAGGTGTATCTAGTCCCAGGTGGCAGCTGATGAGGTCTTTTCAGAACAGTTTTGAGTCTAAGAACACACTTTAGATTCAGTAAATCCTTTCAGTTCCTCTTCAGTTAACTCTACCCTCATCAGTTCTTCTCTGAAGTGTGGAAATAGATTGTGGGGTGCCACTATAGAAGCCCTTGAAAAAGAAATGCTAAGATACTGAATGATTATTCTGTGCACCATAGTAATTTTTTTCCTCTCTGTGATCAAGTGGTAACTCCCTCTGTATGAGAAGTAAGAACAAATTATTTGGTGGAGGGTACAAAGTCCTAGATTTGAAAAGCATGTATAATTTGATAGTGGTAGTCATTTTGTCATTCATTCTGTCAACAACCTGTAAGGCTGTAACAGGGAAGACCTTTAAAAAAGGATAAATGACCACAGCAGAATTCATAATATGGTACTTTAAAGCCTCCCCTTCAAGCTAGAAAACATAGCCTCCCTTGTACCACCAGACTTCTGAGTCAGGATAAACTGAGATTATCTCGAGATAATTATCTACAAAGTAGCTTTATCAACTTCTCCAGTCATCAGTATGATTAGTCCCACTCTGAAGTGGGCCTAGTTTCTTTTTGTTTAGATTGTTTTGGTTTTGTTAATGCATAACTATGCAGGAACAGATTTTGTGAGAAACCACAGAACTGATGTTGCCTTGAAACAGCTTTTCAGACCTGCTTTCTCAAAAGCTATTGAAGAAACTTCCTGCATATACACACACATTTTTCCTGATACATGTTATTTGCCTCTTGAGCTTAGCAAGACTTTAGTGTCTTAAGTTTTTTCCTCTTCTACATTCATTTCCAAGTTTACTGCTTAATATCCAAAATTACTAAAGTATGCCCCATGCCATGCAAAAAAAAAAAAAAAAAACAACCAAACAAAAAAACCACCTCAGTTCTGAATTTCAGAGTTTTATGGGTATTAATTATTGTGAAGAAAGCTTTCATGATTCAAAAGCCAGAGCAAAAACTTTATCAGCTAGTAGGTACTAGAAGGAAGGAACGAAGACTTGCAGAGTTGTTGAAATCGTTTTTGCTTCCTCACTGCCATTCACTGACTCTTTCATGCTCAGAGCTTTCCATCAGAGTTCATTGCTTTCCTCCCACCCTTACAAGGTAAAGATTTGCTCACCTGTGAAAAGCACCAGAAGTAAATCAAGCTACGCTAATCCAGATATTCTGTGCTGAGGTGTTACGGATCTTTAAGGACAGGGATCTCCAGGACAAGATCTCTATCTAGTCTAGACTGCATTAGCAAATTAGATGGGATGCAATACATATGGTTCACAAGCTATTTTTCCCTACCCTTCATCATATGCAGCTGAAAGGTAACTGTTTATGGTACTTCTTTTGGGTAGTTTCAAAGAGTACCTGAGCAGAAAGGGATAGGTGTGTTCAGTCTCCTCATCAGTCACCTCAACATACTGATAGCTATTCTCTGCAGTATAAATACAGATAAATTCCAGTTTCTGCTCAAGGACTAGTTTTTGCCAAACATTATACTACATTTTTCTTGACACAAGAGGGAGCCATTTAAATTCTTCTTATTAAAAAGGCAGTATAAAGAATGAAGACAAAATAAATACCTGAATACACAAGTGGTCACATTGATGTCCTTTCAGTGTAGACATCTCTTTTCTGAACCCTAAGAAATTTTGTCTTATTCTATGTAATCACGGTGTAAGTAGCATCTGTTGGATTTTTCTGTGTGCAGCTATCACATTGGTGGTGTACTGAATGCAGTGTGGCAAAATGCAGTGAAATAATGCTATTTTAAAATAGTTTTAACTCTGCAGTTTATGTGACTGTTCTTAATTAATTGCTTTACAAAATTGCCAGCCTTGTTCTCAGGTTAAGCCTCATATAATCCTCAGATCACACAGACCCTCTATTCCTTGGGTTATTAGCTTCTGTAGGGCAGCTCCATGTTTTCGGGTTCAGTGAAGGACACATCCTCCCTTTCATCAAAATAAGGATGAGCAGGAGCCGTGGACACTTTTCAAGGTCAAAACCAAGATTTGTCTCCGGGAGGGTTGGGAGTAAACAGTGCTGCAGCAGAGGCAAAGACACAGTGCCTCTGCTGACTCATCACCTCACTGCTGCTTGTGCTGACAGGTTGTCCTGGATCCCTGCCAGCTCCCCTTGCAAATCTGCAAGGTAGGCTATATACACCAGGATAAATGAAAGAATACGGGGGGTGGGGGGAGTCATAACTGGAAGAAAATTTATCAGGGTACTGCAGGACATGTATTTCCTGAGGCATCCTGAGAGGGTTCAGGATACTTTGTGTTGTGAATGTTTAAAAAGAAATATGGGTGAAGATACACCGTAGTCTTTCTGTGAAGGACTAAAAATTAGATAAATATTTTAGAAGATAAATTAATATTATTTAGGTATCAATTCAGTGAGCCTTGCAATAACTGCTCTTGACCAGAGCATAAACTGGCAGCTTGATACTGCTGTAATCCAGCATTTGAACCACTATTTATTTAGATCTGGCAGCTAGCAGTAGACTATGATTTTATGGTGGCAGTAGTATTTTACTGCAAGCCAAACCCTTTGTTTCTTCTCTGATTTGAATATAGTGAAACCATTCTGGTTGCATAAATTATGAATGCTTGGAGCACAGAACATCTACACCATTCTGCATTTAAATTACTTGTTAGTCCTGTGGCTGTACAGAACTGCAATTTATGTGGGACCATTTTCCATAAGCACCACTTAAGTTTCACAGACGGCCGTAGACGTACCCTTATAAGTTGCCTGGTTTACTTGGAAGTACAGCCATGTATGTTTAAAGCACAGTGAGGCACAATTCAGCTGAATGCATTATCCCAGGAAGTTAAGAGTTTTCCTGTAAGAATCTACTCCTGTGAAAGGGCTGCTAATGTGACTACCTATCCAAAACAATGTTTTCCCTAGTGAAAGTAAACCATAGAGTTAGTAAGTCTAATCCAGTTTTATCTCTGGTCAGATATTGGAGCCAGGATAGATTGAACCAGGCAACCTAGGTACTATATTTTTTGGGATTAGGTTTTTTAATTTTCATTTTAAACTCTTGTCTGCATATGTGCGAAACATGGCATACAGGTAAGGAGGAAAAAAAAAAGTATCAAGTCAAGTTGGTGCCACTGGAGGCAATAAATGAAAAAGGAATGATTTTGGTCTGATACATAAAAATAAATGTAGTCTAGTAATAAGTAATTTTAAATCAATGACTACTTTGTAGCTGCCCCTTGTGAGGTTTCACATTTCAGATATGCAAGAGGAATCACTTGATAACCATGTTTGTTTACCAGCGAGACAAACCCTGCCTAGATTGCTTTCCCATTAGTAACTTTTAAGACTGGCATGTCTTTCATATTGTATTAGTATACACTACCTCCCAGTCTTCAGTGTCAGAACCTCAGGACCCTGTTTTCATGGGACAATTTACAAGTAACATGCTGCTGTAATTGGATATTAGGGTGACAGTCAATACAAGTAATGAAATAATATGCATCCACTGAGTTTTGGCCAATGGTGTTAAGAATTTATCTAGTACGTATGCTTTGGCTTCCTCCCCCAACAAATAATGTGGTAAGGAGGTAGAAAATTGTGGCTCTGAGTCACTTCGGCTTAGGCTAGAGTGAGTCAGAAACTCAGCAGCTTGGTTGGGAGAACTGATCATATTCCTGTTATCTGAGAGACACAGAGAATTGCTGGCTATAAGTGACAGGCAAGATTCTTCAGGGGCAGGGTGAATCTGGTTTTATGTTTTAATGTCCTGAGGGTCAGTAGTCTAGGTTTTCTAATAAACCATTTGCAAATCATAACTTTTGTAGCCATTATTGCTGTGAGAGTCCCTAAACTTGAGGATTGAGTATATGGCTTAAGGTGAACAATTATATTTAACAATTTCTGTAACAAGCCTTTCTTCTTGCATTTTTCTGGGCCCCCTGGCAACCACAAAACATTAAAAGGAACAAAAATTTGGTTTAATGTAAGTCTTAGAGGCAGTACTGAAGTATAACATCAACCTTGGACTTGTGTTCATATTTAAAGTTCTTCTCTCAGACCCGCTCAGATGTTTCCACTCCATATGGCTTCTAGTGTAGCAGTACAGTAAACTTCTGCTAGCTAGTAACACAAAGTACCACATATTCTCACTGTGCCATTCCCAGCTAACAGCTTTAGTGCCTAGAGCTGTGTAGCATTAGCACAGTCTGTTCCCAAATAAGTTACCCTTTCTATCTATAAGCATGACTAATTAATTCAGGTGCAGCACTGAGCTGCCACAGCTCTGCTCCTTTCCCTCTGGAACCAGTCAGCTGTGATGCTCACCTGGAATTGTTACACTGTGCTATTGCACAACATAGGGAGCAGTGAGAAAACATCCTACTCTGTTTTCTGTGATCTCATTCACCTTTCATCTGCCTTGTTACTATAAGCTTCCATAAACAAGTGCCACAGCAGGGAAATCTGTCTAAAGCCCTCGCCCATGGTTATAGCATATGCAAAGACAATGGCTCTAAGGCAGGCTTATGCCCAGTATTGGGAAAATAACCCTTCTCTTGTTGGGATGGTGGTGGGAGAAGGCAGAGCCTTGCATTTCCTCTTGATGCTGTAGTCTTGGGATTTCTGCTCCTTTCACAGAGCTGAATCTGCCCTTAGTGTAGTAACCCAGTTAGGAAAGACTCCCCTGGGAAGCTGCAAATACAATATGTACAAAAGACATTTCACACCACAGGAAGAGTCTGACATGCTTCCTCATCTTCAAGGACCCTGTTTAATAGCCCCCAAAAGTAATGAATACTTCTTTCACAGTAGGATTTTGTCCTTAGCATCATCACTATTCCCTGCTGAGATTTTTAAAATTTAAGATTGGTTTCTGTTGAGATATGCTACTTTTCACAAGCCACCAATGCCCACAGATCTTAGGGATTAAGGATATTCTTGAGTATAATGAAACTGCATTTGATCACCTACTTATAGTAGTCTGACAGCTTCGTATGCCACTAACTTAGTTACCAGCACAATCCAAGCTTTAAACACTTTTTTTTTCCCGTAATATCCTGGCAAACATACACAGGCATTGCTTGTGTCTTGCAAGCTAATATGGCAACCCTCCTAGAGACTTCTCAGGTAACAGTTAGTATTGGCTAGCCAAGATGGCTTTAAAAAAAACACCACATACCTCCTTCAAAGAAAAATCCATAACACCCCAAAACAAGAAAAAGCCTTAAAAAAAAAAATCCCCTACTAACAACAGAAAAATTCCAAAGCCAGTACCACACAAAAAGCCAGAGTCATCAAGGGTCTCAAGCAGAACTACACAGATGCAAGTCTCCACATCCAGAGAGATCAGTTTTCCAATTTAGAGACCAACAACTGTCTTAAGTTTATCAACTACACCTTTCCAACGAACAGCAGAAAAACGTTCACGTTGCATTGGTTAAAAATTATTAAGACAGTGTCTCTTTTCATCCCTTTTGCATGTTATTCTGTATTTACACAAGAAAACAATTTGATAATTACCTGTTCTATTTAAAAATATATTCTAAGCTTAAGAGCACTATATACAAGATGATTCAGAGCACAAACAATTTTGTGTTATGTTTAGAGCCAAATTGTTTTGGTTCAACTGAGTAACCCAGATCTTGCCAGTCAGCTCCCTCACATTTGACTTTTTTTTTTTTACGGACTTCATAGTACTTGATCTCAAGACAACTTAGCTAGTACCTCTGCTAATCAGCACTTGTTGCTTTCTCAGCAGAAAGATAAATACACCAGCTATTGTAAGAAAAGCTCCTTCTTCGTCTACTTTTCTCAGCACAAAAGGAAATAAAACCCTCTTATTAAATTACACATGCCAGCAGATTAAGTAAACAAACAACTCCCAATGAAAATTCTTACCATTGCAGGTCACAAAAAAAAGAAAATTGAAAGTAGGACAAAAAGCTAATACCCTAAGGAAAAAGCTGTATGCTTTCTTACTAGGCAGCTTGTTCTCTTATATAGTATGCTCTTACCAAGGTATCAGCATTGGCTGATGGGTTGCAGGGTCTCAGCTGTACCTGCTTCCTGGCCATTTAACCACTATCTTTCTGGTCCCAGTTTTCAACAAATCTGAATGCAAAAAAATGCTTAAGTTTTTTGATTGTTTAGTAGAACATAGCTTAAAGCATTTGCAGTACCCCACAAAACACAATATAGCTCAACATAACTGCTTTTCTCCTGCATAATTTCTTATTTTTCCCTTAATTGTTCCATTTTCTTTTTTTTACTTACCTGCTCTCCCATTTGTTGCCTGTCAGAAGAGATAACAGGTGTAAAATTTCATCTGAAAAAAAAAAGGAGGAAGCTAGGCAGGGACCTCATCACAGAAAATACACTCATTTATATGGCAGTTACAACTCTTTATTTTGTTACACTGACAAGGCTGGCTTAAAAGAATAGCAAAACTTCTTACATTGATTCTATCAAATCATTCTGTGTAACTAGAGGGAGCTAATTAAGGAAAAGGGGAGGAATGAAGAGCAGCAAATGGGATGGATATTCCAAGAAGGATTTGTGGAAACTCTTGTTGAATTACTGCTCATTGTGCTTTCACTATAATTGGACCATGGTGCATTAATAGTAAAGAAAAAAGTCTTGGATATTACTAAAATGTTCTAAACTGCACTCCTTTTTAATGCAAACTTTTTAAAGTCTCAGTGTCTTCAGAGTGTCACCTACCCACTTAAACACCTCAATACACCACTTAAGCACTACTGATTTTTTCAAATTGGTATCTGTTAGGTGCTCGGTTTCTGTTGTCAGTCATGTATGTTCAAGTCTACACAATGTCATAAGACTTCCCAGAAAAATGCATTGAGTTACAATAGTTAATTCTAACATATTTTAAGACATTTTATTTTATATTTTACTGTATGTGGGTGTTGTGGTCAGTAATTATTGTAATTGTCCAAGAAAGAATGTAGGCACCTGTACTTTTAGAAGGTTCTAGCAAGACCCATTGTTCAGTTGTGCAAAGTCCTGTGGCTTTCAGCTGACCAGCTGGCATTAAGCCACTGAATGAAATAGTTTACAATCTTTGCCAAACACCTTGGTTATATGTAACTGTGGAATAACATCTCAGAAACCCTGCAGAAAAGCATTTGCTGTCTATGTCTTCTTAAAGAAAAGGTCAACAGTATTTTTTTCATAAAATCACAGAAGGGTTTGCTTTGGAAGGACCTTCAAGATCACCTAGTTCCAGGCCCCCTGCCATGGGCAGGGACACCTTCCATAAGGCCAGGTGACTCAAAACCAGTCCAGCCTGGCCTTGAACACTTCGAGGCATGGGGCATCCACAGCATCTCTAAGCAGCCTGTGCTAGTGATCATAACCCTCACAGTAAAGAATTTCTTCCTAATAACAAATGTAAACCTACCTTCTGTCAGTTTGAAGCCATTCCCCCATGTCCTATCACGACACGGCCTTGTAAAAGGTCCCTCTCTGTCTCTCTTGTAGGCCCCTTTTAGGTACTAGAAGGCTGTTCTAAGGCCTCCCTGGAGCCTTCTGTTTTCTAACCTGAACAACCCCAACTCTCTCAGCCAGTCTTCATTGCAAAGGCTCTCCAGCCCTCTGATCATCTTCATGAACTTCCTCTGGACTTGCTCCAACAGGTCCATGACCTTCTTATATTGAAGACCCCAGAGCTGGATGCAGCACTCCTGGTGACATTTCAAAAGAACCAAGCAGGGGCAGAATCACTTCCCTTGACCTGCTGGCCACTCTGCTTTTGATGAAGCCCATGATGTGATTGGCTTTCTGGGCTGCAAGCACGTTACAAGGTCATGTCAAGCCCCTAATTCACAAACACTCCCAAGTCCTTTTCCTCAAAGCTGCTCTCAATCCGTTCTTGCCCAGCCTGTACTTGTGCTTTGAATTGCCCCAACTCAGATGCAGGACCCTGCAGTCGGCCCTGTTGAACTTCGTGGGGCTCTCACAGACCCACCTTTCAAGCTTGTTCAAGGTCCCTCTGGATGCCATCCCTTTCCCTCCAGCGTGTCAACTGCAGCACGCAGCTTGGTGTCACAAGCAAATTTGCTGAGGGTGCGCTCAATAGAGTGTCCCATAGAGCTGGCAGGAACTCTAGTGCAAAGCAGACTCCATGCTCAGTCAGTTATGTGAGAGCTGACCATCTGCTAGAGTTGTAAGAAAATTTTATAAAATTTGATTTATACTTTGTAACAAGCTATCGTTCAACTTTGCCATTGTCTTCTCTCATATTCACTGTTAATATATTAGCTTTGCTTTGTGCTATGACTAACATATTTTTCCTCCTTTTCAACCTCCCCCACCCAAAAGTATATCTTTGCAACATTTAAGTTAACATTCTGTGTGAAATAGTTTTTGATTTTGCTTCATTTTTCAGGGAAAAATTTTTGAAAATCCAGAATAAATCAAATGAGACAGCAGAAACGTAATTTGAAGAAGGCAGGATCACACAATTATAATGGTGTGTACATACACCTGGAAACAGCTATAAAACACAAAGGACCATTGTCATCATCCTACAGCTGATGGCACACTCATCAGCTTAGTATAATCTGATACTGGTAACCAAGTGGTTTTTGTAGTATGAGGCAAAACACAAGATGTCAGGAAAATGGAGAGTTTTATCGTGAGAGACATTAGGAACTGAAATAATTTTTAAAAATCTCTATTTTTGTTTCTTTAAAATGAAGCAAAGTGATTTAACCACATGGCTACTAATGGTAACAGGAGGCAAGCAATTAAATTTCTATCAATCAGAAAGAGCATTAACCTCTTATGGTTTCATCCTTTCTAAAGCAAGTGAAATACTGTATGGTGTGGCTGCATTGCTGACTAATAATAGTACTTACCAGCAATTCTTAAATCAGTCTATAATCACAAGATTAATTAGTGTCATAATCTGGTTCTTCATTAATTAAGTAATTTGTAGCTAATTGCTAACTCCTTGCGTTTCTCAGAAATCCTTCTCCAGGATGGTGTTTTCTTTCTGCCTGGGTGATATTGCCTCTAGAGGGATGCAGCACAGCTGTTGAATGAGTCCATGTGCTTTTTCAAAAAAGTAGGTAAATTACAGGGTATCTGGCAATTCTTACATACATGTAGTTGGTACATATGATCATATTTCTGCCTGATTCATTTATTTCCATGTGATTCATTTGTTTCCTCTCTTCTATTCAGTCCTGGCAACATCTTTGGATTTTACTGAACAGTTCCACAAGTGAAAAGTGGGTTTCACTTTGTAGGAGCCTTAATCCAGTGGAGAATACAACATGTGGCTAAAGAAGTTGGGAATCCCTTGTGAGTATCCTTCAGAATAGATAGAATAAGATGGGAAGTGAAAGTTCATTGCATCTGTCTTTGAAACAAAACGTGTCCTATCACTTTAAATGAATGGCTTTACTTGGTGGCCATTGTGACCAAAGAAAGTTGTCATGGAAACCTTGATAAGATAATAACTAGCTGGACAGAGCTATAAGGCCCCAGAGACTGTGTAATCAGGTGGCCATTTATTCTGGAAGATGTGGATTTCTGTCTAGTAAGGGAGACTGCAATCAGTTGATTAAAATGAATCTCCTGTAGTAGGATCCAGTAATGAGATACAAACATTTTTTGTCTATCAAGGACAATTACTGCATGGCACTTTGATTTATTCACTGTAAAAATATTCTAAAGCTGTTTAGAGGAGCCCAAGTGTGGATGCTAAAGAAGGTTTTGTTCCGGAAGTTAATTTTGGTCAAAGTTCTCCTCCCTTCCACATTGTCTGCGCTCTTGTTGTAATTACTATGATTGTGTTCTTTCCTGTTAGGCTGGATATCTCTGTATTGCACTGCATTACAGAGTGTATACATAACCAAAGTGCCAATTACACCACTTGAGATAAGTATCATCCTGTACAAAAAGAATGTGCTTAATTGGTCTTGTTTAATTTGAGCATTTCACAGTGTAAGTGCAAAGGGCTAAAATAACCACACAATTGTAGTTGAAAATGTTTTAAAAGTACTTGAAGTACTTTTGTGAAACAGATGATTGGGAAGCTTATCCAGTCCTCTGAGTCATACTACTCTGGTTATCCAGGAATCCAGAATTCAAGATGAACGTGGATACTTCCATATAGTTTTTGGAGCAGTTTCCTGCATTTGTCACGTTTTTATGTAGTTACCACACGAGAAAGAAGATGGGAACTAAAAAAACGTGAGGGTTTTTTTTCAAACTGGGTACTAGGAGTCTGAATCTCTCCAGGATCATGGCTTGCCCTTGAAACTTATATAAGGTAACCATTCAGAAGCATCCACTTATTTACACTGGCATCATGTTG
Organism: Machaerirhynchus nigripectus; assembly: GCA_013397975.1. NCBI lineage: Eukaryota > Metazoa > Chordata > Aves > Passeriformes > Dicruridae > Machaerirhynchus > Machaerirhynchus nigripectus. The sequence goes on from VZRQ01002121.1 coordinate 668,589, forward strand.
GAGACAGTTGTGTCTTAGATTGTAGACATCCCTTGTAGGATGGTTAAAAATAAAATTGCAATTCAAACTGGCTCCCTCAGAGTTTCAAAACTGTCATGAAAGCAATCTGTTCACACAGTACTGCTATAGAGCAGGACTGGATGCAGTCAGGATGTGAATAAGGGTGCTATTGAACAGCACAACACATCCTCTGTAATACGACATGGAGAGCACATCAATCTGTGCAGAGCAAATGGGGTTGAGCAGGAACTGTAGGTCCTTTATGTGCCCCCTGGTAAATATGTCCTTCCCCTGAAAGCAAAAATGCTAAAAATATAGGTATATAGGGCTTCCAAAAGAATGGACTTCTCTATTTGGTTTTCAAAGCTAATGCTTATGCAATTTTGGTCAAATATCTGCATGCATATGCCAAATCAGTGGCTCCAGTCAAGTGGTTGGTACTCTCTAAGACTCCCTAAATAATATTCCTTTAAACAGATATTTACTCAATGGGAAAAAAAAAATCATGTATGAATAGAAAATAATTGAGTGGAGGATCATTTTTGCACAGGTGCTGCAGAAGAGTGAGGAGAGAGTCTGTGTTTACTCCCCAAAGTAATTTTTCTGCAGAAAGTAACAGATTCATGAAACAAGCTGTGTGATGGTTGAGTGTAAGGTAACTCTGCAACCACAAACGTAGCCAAGTTGTTCCTCTTTTGAGAGCATTGGGCTGTGTACAGATGTGTTTATCTCTCTGAAGAGAACAAGTAGTCTAACAGGGTGTCTAAAGCATCTGTAAGACCCCTAGATATTTACATAACCAAATGAAAGTCTAAGTCTTGACTTCACCTACAAATATATTGGATTCCTGCTGTTTGGCCTTAACTCAGCATCAACTTAGAGTCTGGTTTTCGCTATCCTTACTCAAATACGTGCCCCTTGGAGGACAAACGAGTTACAGTCTGTGAGGTGGTGTCTTCTTACTCTCATCAGAGCCTTAAAAATAGCAGTTCAGTACAGTATTTAGTCTGGCACATGAAAGGTCTAGGTGTCAGAATGGATGATTGTTTCAGGTTACAAACCTGTTAAAGACTGCTTTATTATCTGAATGAGCTAAAAGCAGGTATGTCTGCTACATAAATTGTGGTAATAGCCCAGCCATGAAGTAAATGTCCCCCAAGACAGATCCAGCAACTGAATGATTCTAACTGCAGCATAATTCACTAATGTGAGCAGGATAGCAGTTCACAGTCATATAATGACTGAGTCATTACCGTGGAAACTTATACTGCTATTACTACCACAAATCCTGCACTGGTTTGCATGTCTTAAGGAGACTCTGTCCTTTTGGAATGTTGTCCTGTCTGTATTCGCTACTGTATTTTTAACCGTTAACAATTAAATAAAACCTCATAAGGGGTATCCTTATGATTTGTTTTCCAAGAAAGCATGGTGTACAGTGTTGGCCTGAGACCATTTCATATCTATTTACAAACTAGGAAAGAATTATAATTTTTCTAAGTGTTGGGAGAGAATGAAGAAAACATATAGTTTGAGTTTACATTTTAAGCATTGCAGTTGTGACACTTCTGCATAAACCAGGTCAAGGTGATTTGGGTGATAAGGAAGAACTGCTTAAAATGTTTTTCACAGTGGTAAGTCCTAACTGTAGCCTGTCAGTTTATTGCAGGAAATCAGTTGCTGTCTTATACAGATCAGGATTTTATATTATCTATGTTTTTTTACAGTGGTTTCAAGAAAAACTTATGATGGGCTGGGAATGTAAAAAAAAAAATTTCATAATTTATTGTCTATTTGTCCAAAAGATGTATGTATTTGTGTTTTCCATCAGTATTTGTGTAGAGGAAATCTCTTTTGTTTACTTGTGTCTTGCAAAACTTGATTGTGATAGTAAAAATTCACATGGCTCTCTTCTGGCATATGGTAACTGAATAGAATTTGCATAAATTCAAATTTTACTCAGGCTCCCCAACACTTTCTAATTCCCTGTCTTCGGTTCTGGTGACCATTACTCTAGGCGACTCTTACTCTAGGAGAGATGTTCTGTTGGCTCATGGAGTTAGATACAGGAATGAGGAAGCACAGCAGGAGTATTCTGTGGGAGTTCATGCTGAAGAAATATGTGTCAAGGAGTGATACAGCTTACTTCATATTTATTGAACTTTCTATCAATAGGAAAGCTGTGACTTTGTTCAGTTTTAAAATGTGATATGTTGTCATATTTGAAATATGATATTCATCTCACAGAGGCCAGCTTTTGCTAAATTAAATTCATACTACTAGAGCAGCTCTGAATTATGATGTACAGTTGAAAGATTCTGTCACTGTCAATATCCAGAAAAAGCTGTGCTAAAATTTAATTCTTTCTACAGCAGTAACTTTATGGTGGTCCCTGAACTCAATATTGCCAATGGAAATTGCTTTCAATGTAGCCTTAGGCTTTGACACTTTGGTTATCTGAGACATGGATGTTCTGAGCTTTAGTCAATGTCTAAGGAATTGATGAATATTCATAAATATTAAGCTAAATACTTCCCCAAAAGCAGAGTAGTGGGCAGAAATAGATGCTTCTATTGCTGCTTTTACTATTCTGTGCTAGTCCTTACCACTTCTGAATTGTAGAAATAAATGTTGACTCCAATCCTAGTAAAAATCATCTTGCTTGGTTGTCTTGTATGGCAGCAGTCGGGTCCTCTTCCCATGGACTGCACTGTTGCAACACACTTGGTGCATATCACCTGGGAAATAAATCTTATGCAAGGTTAAAAGTCTGATGAAAATATGTGTTGTTACAATAACAATAGGTAAAACTGCACTTTTTCTTTTAACTTCAATTGTTCTGGAGCTTCTTATCTTCCCATTTTCCTTTCAATCCCTTTTGTACTTGATTACATTTGCAGTGTCAAGTTCCATATGACAATGTCCCTTTCTGTCTGCAAACCAGATTCTGAGGCTACCAGCATATGAAATAAATTATTTGATTAGTCCAAGTGCATTTCTGTCCCTGATATGAATGGCCTTTGCCTATTTATATTTGGTCATCTGAAAGCAGCCTATGAAATCGTGTCTTTCGGAATCTGTTGGTAACATACTGCTGCCACTCTCACTATTCCTTTCTGCTATGATGACTCACAGTGTAACTGGCATTTCAATAGGTACTTGGTTTCTCAACCTGAATCCTAGGTCTCAGCAACTCTGTCTATACTGATGAATTGCTTTTTTTAGACTCTCACAGTATTAGTAGCTCTTAGAACCCACCAGTTCTAGATATTTGGGTTATTAGTATGTGTTGGGAAGTGATACTTTTCAGTCTTGTGTGCTTATCATCTTTTTACTGTGACAAAAAATATTTGTGTTCCTTTTATATAGCAATACTAAGGCAGTCATGAGAAAGTTCTCTGAATTCACTTCCACAACACATCAATAAAATTATTTTAACATTACCTTGTATTATCATTGTATGTTGTATCATTTTATCAATTATAGATTTTCTCTGGCCAGAGAAACCATATATATTAGTTATACATATATATATATATAGAGAGAGAGAGATATGTATATGTATATATACATATATATGACAGAAATTTTATTTTTCTGAGTGAGAAATAACAGTATAGTAATGCACAATTTGCAAACATTGATTCTACTCATTTACCCATTATTAGGAAATAGTCCCAAAATTGGAAGGCCAGGTTAAACACATTTAGGTTTCTGGTGCCAAGAGAGTGGAGTATTCTCTGATTGTCCTCCAGACCATTCCCTTAAATGTCTTCCTCCTTGGAAACAATACACACAAAATGAGTAATGCTTATGCTGGTGTGGACCCAGGCATATGCACTTGTAGCCAGGGAATAACAGATGCTCTCAGATTCTGTGCTAGAGGCAGAACCACAAAGGCCAGAACAGATTTAGATTAATAAAAAATGTATTCTGCTTCTGTAACAGATTATCTGTAAGAAAGCATGTTCCTCAAATAGCCAGTTTTTCTTTTTTCATAACATTTAAACTGAAATAATTTTATTTGTAAAGAATGTTCTGGCAACACATGGAAATTAGATTAATTCCAGTTGCCTTTTCATTCCCTCTTTCCTGATGTTGAAAAGGCTGGATTGTTTTCATCAGTAAAGATTTTAAAGGGTGCTGGTGAAACCTTGCAAATGACCTTTGAATTTACACAGACAGTCATTTAATTTTGTTGTCATGAATTGTTACTGTTGGGATAGCATTTTTTATGTCATCTAACTTTCTGTGCAGTGAACTAAGTGCAGGGCTAGAAAGATTTTGCCTTCACACGAAGCTTATTTATTTCAAAGTGTTCCTGTAGTTTTGTTTTGTGTCACCAAGCTATAGAAAATGGTAATTGATGAAATGTATGCATGTTCATTCAATAACGTGATTTGATATAGGCTGAGATTTCTGGGTGGGGGAGGAAACAAGTGTTAAATGTCAACTAATGAGAGGTTGAACAAGGAGCTTTTGCCCCTTTACCTCACTTAGTAGACCAGTTAAGTGAAGTTCTAGGAGCAACACAGGTCTTTCATGGCTGCGCCAACTGTGATGCCAAGCATAGTCCATAATATCTCCTGTAAGGTGGAGCGTATGCATATGTAGAGATTAATTGTTGAACAGTCACAGGAAAATAGGAAGAGGACTGAAATGATCTCTGTCTCACTAGGTTTAGCTTCCAGCTGTTTTCAGAAATCATATCATAGAACATATTAGAGTCCCTTTCATGGACAGCTTAAGATGCATTTTGAAGTGAGTCATATTTCTAGTGCTCACTACTTTTGATGGAAGGCTCTTGCAAAAATGCATTTTACTGGTTAAACTAGGAGCCTCTTCCTAAATCTGGCCTAAGTATTTGTGGCCATTATGAATCCATTTGTCCTTTTGCCAGTATTCTTTAGCCTAGATTGATCTCTCCTTGCTGGTTTTCTGCTATCTGATGTTGTGGTGGGTTGACTCTGACTGGATGCCAGGTGCCTGCCAAGGTGCTCTGTAACTCCCCTCATCACTTGGACAGGGAGAGAAAATATAACAAAAAGCTCATGGGTCGAGATAAGGGCAGGGAGAGATCAGTCACCAATTAATGCCAAAGACAAAACAGACTTGAGTTGGGGAAATTAATTTATTACCAAACAAATCAGAGAAGAATTATGAGAAATCTTACTAAATCTTAAAACACCTCTCCCAAACTCCGTCTATCTTCTCAGGCTCAGCTTCACTCCCCATTTTCTTTACCTCTCTCCCCAAAAGATTGCAGGGGGACAAGGAATGGGGGGGTGTGGTTATTCCTCACATTCTTTGCTTCCTCTGGTGTGAGATCCCGCCTAGGAGAAAGCCCTCCCCAATCATCTCCAATGTGAGTTCTTCCCATGGACTGCAGTTCTTCATGAACTTCTCCAACATGAATCCCTTCCACAGGGTGCAGTCCTCCAGGGACAGACTGCTCCATCATGCATCCCCCATGGGGTCACAACTCCTCCCAGCAAAACTGCTTCAGTGTGGCCTGCTCTCTCCATGGGTTCACAGGTCCTGACAGAAGCCTGCTTCCCAAGGGACCACAGCCTCCTTTGGGCATCTCCTTGCTCTGACGTGGGGTTTTCTATGGTCTTGCAAGTGGATCTTTGTTCCACCATGGACCTCCATGGGTTTTAGGGGCCTGGCTGCCTCACCATGCTCTTCATCACTGGTTGCAGAGGAACCTCAGCTCTGGCACCTGGAACATCTCCACCTGTTCCTTCTCCACTGACTCTGGTGTCTGCAGAGCTGTTGCTCTCTCTGGCTGCCGTTTTTCTGCAGATTTGTTTTCTTCCCTTCTTAAATCTGTTATCCTAGATGTGCTACCACCATCGCTGTTGGGCTCGGCCTTGACCAATGGCATGTCTGTCTTGGAGCTGGCTGGTCTTGTCTGTGTTGGACATGGAGGAAGCTTCTGGCAGTTTCTCACATAAGCCACCCCTGTAGCCCTCCCACTATCAAAATCTTGCCATGCAATCCCAATGCATATGTGGTATCATAATTGGCTTAATTTTCTCTTTTCCCAATTCAAGTGTGCCAGTCTCTCTAAGTCTTCCCTCAGAAGACAGAGAATCTGTCTATTCCTTTGATTTTCTTTGAACAATTCTCTGCACCTGATTCAGTTTGTATCTTTTTTAACATAGATGTTTGGAAGTATAGACTGCACTTGTGCTGCAACACCCATAGTGCTTTATACAATAGCATTTATACTTTTCTTTTCTGGAAATAGTTTTCCTGATGCTTCATATGATTTCAGTTGTCTTTTTCAAAGATGTATCAAATGGGTGTCTTGGGTATCCTGTGATGACCATCCTTTTTCTATACTGCCTTCAGTTCTCTATATTTCGCAGCAGCCCTCAAGTGCATAACACTGTATTTTGCAGTATTAAAATTTAATTGAGTTTCTATTACTTCAGTCCTCAAGATCATAGAGCTCTTTGTGTATGATATTCTGGTCCTCAGCCAAGACTGTTGCTACTTCACAATTTTACATCAGCAAACAGTAATTAATACATGTATTTTTTTTTGTCCAGGTCATCAATGAAAATATTAAGAAAAGACTTATCCTCAAATGGATCCTTGAAGGTCTCCTTTAAGACTTGCCCCTCAAATGAGTAGTTCTACTTTCAGTACATATCACTGTGTTCTGTTGAGCCCATTTCTTACCTGCCTTGCATTTCTTGTGCTTGTTTCCTTCATCATGTCCAAGTAATATTCCATGCAGAGCAAGTCAGTGCTGAAAATAATTGTCTTCCTTGGAGATGTATGCTTATCTTTTCAATACCTTTCTGAAGTACAGACGTAATCTTTTCCAGTTCCATTGGTTTTATTTAAAATACTCTAAGTTATTTAGGGAAAAAAAACAGGCAAAATTATCTTTCAGTAGAGACCAAGGAGGCAGCTAATAGATCCTTTTCTCTCTGTGTGTATCTATCAGAGTGAATGTATGGGTACAGAAAACAGTGGGGGCAGACTTCCATGTTGGAATTGTTGGTGTGTTACCTGCAGTCTGAGCCTTTAGGAGCTCCAGCCACGGGTCTGTGCAGCTGTCTTCATCACCATCAGATTCACATGACATCTACTCCTTGTTTTCTCAACACTGGTATTTAGGAAAATGATTGTGCTTGCATGGCTTTGAGTTATTGAAAACAAAATATTTTTTCTCTTGGAATCTGTCATCTTTCCAGATATTTATGTGGGATCACCTAGAGCCTTAAAATATTATCTTTTAATAGTGTTTTAGTGTAAGAAATATTTTAACGGTACTCCATTTCTTGTATCTGTGATGTGTTGCCATAACTCCACGATGCTCAAGCTCAGTTTGTCCATTCACAAAGGTTTATTTTTTTCCCTCCCCATAATATGGGACTGACTACAGGCGAAGGTGCCTGTAGTTGGCCTGATCTCAGGAGAATGTTCATAGTTAGATAATAACATTGCTTTGTGGGCTTATCTTCATTTCACGGGACATTTCTTCCAGTACAAAGTAGTCCTCTGACATCATGGTAGGCAGCAGTCCAATGGTGTCTTAGTTTTTACCGTATGTGTCAGTCTTTCACTTAACTTTCATATACTTAAATTAATTACTTCCATTCTGTGTAAGCCAATATCTCTTCAGTCAGATGGTGCTTCTGAAGTCTGATCACCATGTCTTTCCTTCTAACGAGAGATAATTTACATTTAACACAATACTGTACTGGAAAGATATTTTCTATCTCATCTATATTGAATAGCAAATCTGTGCTTTTCAAATGGAGATGGAGAGAGGATCCTGTGAACTACTGCAAACCTACAAATGCTTCTGGTACCAGTAGGAGCTGGCACCATTCAGTAACCCACTTGGATTCTAAAAGTTAAGGTTAGTGGGAAACTTGTGCTTGTTGCAAAATTTTATTGACTAGCCCTTGGAGCTAGCTAGACCACCAGCATGGATCCTATAAAAGCCTTTTCCCCCACAAAAGAAAATTCCGTATCCTAAAATGGAGATACTCTGATGTCCATTCACTTTTAGCATTTCTCTATTTCTGTCTTGTGTAATCAATCTTATTCAAAAGCTTTCTTTCATATTCTAATTACGAAATGCCAAAGGAACCCTCATCTCAAATGAGGTCTTTAAGGGCTATTGATAATGCATAAAACCTTTACCAGCACCAAGATTTGAACTCAAAGTTAGCGGAAAAAGGCAGGAGCTGAAATTAATGTTTTTATCAGTGAGTATAATTAGCCAATAGAGCAGCTTCTGGTAGGAGTAGCTGATCCACAGTCATTAAAATGTCAAAGACTTACTGTGTTTTTGTTTGTTTCCTTGTATTTAATGTGAGCCATATGGCGATGAACAATACTTCGTTTTGAGTGTCCAAGAAGGGAAATTCTTATTAACAAAAGCTTTATAGTAGCATGTGTGAAAGAGGGCTTTCAATAAACTTGTAGGGTTAATTTATACGGGGTGATGTTTGGTCTCAGTTAATTCATCTGTCCAACATTTCAACAATATTTTAATGAAACTTTGAGCCAGATGTCAGTGTAAAAAGGGTTGCCTATTTTAACCATTGATTTTCAGTAAAGCATTGAGGAATGATAAACTGAAAACATAACACTATAAAAGGGGAAGTACAATGATTGTCGTTAATTTTGACAGGGTCAGTATTTTATGGAGCATTTATATTTCAACAAATGAAGTAGCAAACTAAAAATTTATACATATTCAAGATTATCTTTAAGCATGTAAGAGGCAGTTATTGTAAAACTTGCAATTCTCTCGTGTAGTGGCTCACTATGTTTTATAGTGTTTTATAATACATAACCAAAAAAAACCCCAAAACCCCACAAGAAAACATTTGTAAAACCTAAATTGTGTCTCAGATTCCTACCTAATTCATAACAGCCACAAAGCTGGTCCCAAATCTGTCATTGCTAAATGAAAACTGAAATGATACCGGTCATTCTTAGCCCTCTGACCAAAAGTGTCCAGCAGATATTAATCTATGTTCATTACATACCATTTCTAACTGGATGGTGAATCATTCAGTTAGTTACTGCTGGTGAAGGATCTTAATAAGAGTTGGACTTCAGTGATCTTTATGGGTCCCTTCCAGCTCAGGACATTCTATGATTCTATGGTCAGGGCACTACTAGACCTTAATGGTCCTGACCAACACCCCCTTGGGCCACTGTCTACACCTCTGTCCCTGGGCCTGGGAGCCTGATTTCAGCCTAGCCCAGGGCCTTCTGTCTCTGCTTGAGCTGTATCAGAGGACTGTTGGTTTCCAGTTCAGCCACAGCCCTGCCTGGCCATGGGCTGTGTTGATCAAGACCTTAACCTGAAGGCTGCTTTCATAGCTTGACCTCAGACCTGCCTCAACACCAGGAATTTGCCTGATGATCTGCACTCTTGATTGAGCCTGGCTGTCGTCTCTGGGTCTGTCCTGCCTTCTTCATCTCGTCTGGGTACTGTGGAGCTGGGCCCTGGCTGGCAAGACACCTGATCTGCTGGCTGGACATCTTGCTTGGCTTCCACCTTCCCATCCCTTAGGGAGCAACCAACCCTTACTGTACACAACTGTAACTGTCCACTGAAAGAGACAGAAAAACTTGGATTCAGCTTCTGTTCTAGTGGACAAAGGGATGTTGCTTATGGATGTTGGGATCTTGGGCTGAATCAGTCCCTGAAATACTAAAAAGAAATCTGAGGCAGAGTAGTTCAATTCTGATAACTAAAAAGATTTTGTTTAATGGTTACATTCATGAGTCTGTGGTTAAGGACTTGTTACAGAGCTGTGCTTGGTCATGTGCAGTAGAGTATTGAATCTGTTTGGTACTGTATTTATCAAACTTATAGATAACACTCAAATCTATTGCAAACTTATTCGCTTTTATCAGGCTGTCCTTTCTTAACTTTAGAGTAGTTAGGTATCACCTAACTACCCCAAGGGGCTGGGTGGGCAATTCCTGCATTCTTGATTCACTAAGACTTTAAAATGTCACTGCTTTTAGACCTTGCTTTTCAAGTGCACTTATGGCCAGATAATGTTTTAATTTCTGTGGCTTTTGGAGGCATATAAGTTTTACTTATTCTGCACAGCATTCCTATCCCATCTTCCTCTTCTTATTACGTGTGTAACATTTTTTGTTATCAGACTGTTACATCTAGCAGTACATGACTCATGGCCCACTGCAGCTCAGTCAAATGTCACTGTTATGAATATATTGAAAAAATGAGCCTGCCTTGCACATCTTGGTGCAATATTTATTCTTCATCTCTTGCTGGAGTGAGTGGAAAGATTCCCATGAGGCTGCAAAGACATTTTGAGCAGGTCTGAGTCTGCCTTTAGTGTGCCTGACTCCTGCGCAAAAACAAAAGGCCTGTTTGTATATTGGGTAGTCATTGCTTCTATAAATTTCATGTAGTCACTACTTGGTGACTAAAATGGAAGTGTCGGTGTACTCTGGTTGCAAGACTTTACATACCCAGGGCCTCTGAAGAGCTCGTAGATTTTCACACGGGCTAACAATCAGTTGCATTAAGAACAACTCATCTACTTCTTGAACAAGGAGGCTGTAGCAGATGCCCACTGCATTGGTACCCATAATGGTCTGTCCACCAACCCTAATGTGAAAATTGCCAGCTGGCTTATCTCCATCCCTAGAGCTCTGTGCATTCCTACTACTCTCTACATAAAGGGCAAATTGCTGACCTTCCCAGTTTCTCCTTCCTCTCCTTTCTTTTTGAATTTTGCTTTAACCCTCATTAATGGCATTTCATTCCTGTTGTCTTTATTTGCTTGTTTGCACACTACTCCCTAGGTCCACAACTGCTTTTCCCCATATTCCCTTGATCCCACTCTTTTATGTCTCTTGGTCTATCTTCCTTGGTCAACACTTTGACTTTGGTGTCGTCACATCAGTAGCTATCTGGGAATAGTGGAAGACACCTCAACAGATGCATTTTGATACCATTCCCTCAGTTCCTCAGATGCTGTACTTTTTCCTTTATTGTCTTCCATGGCCCTCCAGACTTACCTTTTTCTAAGGCAATCCACTTGAAACAAAACCTGTCTGTTTTCTCATGGTCTCAAAGCATTGTTATTACTTAATTATTAAGTAAAATTGTAGAGGCACTGATGCTTTCTTAAGAAAAATCTCAGTGTATTATACCAGCCAGGATAATTTGTGATATGCTAGTTTATTGATGATCTGGATGCGGGGATCGAGTCTACCAGTAGCGAATTTGCAGATGACACCAAGTTGGGTGTGAGTGTCGATCTGTTTGAGGGTAGGAGGCTCTGCAGAGGGACCTGAACAGGCTGGATAGATGGGCCAAATCCATTAATATGAGGTTTAACAGACCGAGTGCCAAGTCCTGCACTTTGGTCACAACAATCCCATGAAGCACTACAGATGGGGACAGAGTGGCTGGACAGCAGCCAGGCAGAAAGGGACCTGTGGGTGCTGGTTGACAGCGACTGAACATGAGCCAGCAGGGTGTCCACATGGCCAAGAAGGCCAATGGCATCCTGGCTTGTATCAGCAATAGCGTGGCCAGCAGGACCAGGGCAGTCATTCTTCCCCTGTACTCTGCTCTGGTCAGGCCACACCTTGAGTGCTGTGTCCAGTTCTGGGCCCCCCAACTTAGGAAAGACATTGAGGCACTTGAGTGTGTCCAGAGAGGGGCAGTGGAGCTGCTGAAGGGACTGGAGCACAAGTCCTATGAGGAGCAGCTGAGAGAGCTGGGGTTGTTTANAGGCACCCTGTGGCAGGACAAGAGGACACAGTCTTGAGCTGAGCCAGCAGAGGTGTTGGCCAGACATTAGGAAGAAGTTTTTCAAGAAAGAGTGATTGGGCATTGGAATGGGCTGCCCAGGGAGATGGTGAAGTCACCATCCCTGGAAGTGTTTAAGAAGAAACTGGATGTGGCACTCAGTGCTGTGGTCTAGTTGACAAGGTAGTGTTAGGTCATAGGTTGGACTCAATGATCTCAAAGGTCTTTTCCAACCTAGCTGATTCTGTGATTCTGTGAGGATGAATAGGGTCTGGGCTTGGTTTCCATGGAATTCTGTTTTTTCTAGACAGACCACCTTTATATACAGTCAAAGAAATCATGTGTAATTTGTCGTGAGCAATGGGATTAAAATGTACGTTTTCTAAAGATGTCAAGATCGTTTGATATGGTAACATTTGACCCATGCCAGTTTGTGTGGGCCACTCATTTGGCAGAGCTCCACAATAGCTGTGATATCCCAGCAGGTTTTTTCCTGGATATCACAGCAAAACAAGAATTCACGGGCTCAATTTTAAATCACAGGAAAGAAAACAACATAGAAAAATTAAAATTAATTACAAGACAAATTATGCAATTGGTTGGGCCAGTCATCATACACATTTAACCCCTGCTTAAAAGTCTGCTTCTACTTCTAAAAAAGTAAAACTGAATAATATTGATTTTATATTATCTCTTTGGTCTGACATTTATTCATTTCTACTGCAGGAGGTGCAAATTCCCTTAAAATGGTATTTGCTGAAAATACCTTACTACAGCACAAATGAGTGTTTTGAATCCATTGCTCCTAGTTAACTGTTTTTCTTTGCTAAGCCTTGAAATTATCTAATTGATTCTCCATTGAGGCTGAGGTGAATTAAGACTACCTCTGCAGAAATAAGTGGAAGAATAGGAAGATAAGAGCATGGGGAATAAGGCTCAACATCTCTGGAAGGAGGTGACATTTTTGTCTTAAAACTGTCAGCTCTTATAGTATTTATGACTGATTCTCAGAAGACAAACGTCTAAAATTAAATGCTTCAGATTTGCAAGTGACAAATGAGTCATGGGTAGATGTAGAGAAAAGTAGAAAAACCAGCAATGACAGAATGTGGGTGTTAAGAATAATACAAAATATGATAGCTGATTAATCTCATTCAATTTCAAATTTTTAGAAAGATGCTATTTGAATTCCATTAGCTAGTGTTTCAACATCAGCAATACCAAATAAGTTGAATAATTTGTTATCCAAAAATAGAAAAATATTCAAGTTCAAACCTGGAAATCTATAGTATATGTGAAAATCAATAAATTTTAAAAAATTTCACTTTTTGAAAGGAGATCTTGTGTGTTTCTCAGTTGTAATGGGTTCTGATTTTCTATGACTTTATAGCTATTTTTTTTCAAGTATTAAAATAGTTTCATGGAGTGCATCTGTTCTTCATTATTTCTCCCAGAATCTTAGTTTGATCTTCACAGTACTCTCAATAAGATCAGCTCGTACAGATTTCTGGTTGCTTTGTCTGATACTGGCACATCAGGTGATAACAATAAAATTTGTCATGCGAATCTGTGGGATCATATTCCAGTGCATATTTCCTCTCCTGGAAAGGCTGTGTGTAACTGGCAGGCATGTCTCTAGGGAATCATCAAAGAGGATGCAGATGGGAGGGATGATGGCAGCCATCTTTGCAAGATGTCACTCCCTGAGGTGAGAAGTTGAAACACATGAACAAAGCAATTTCCACATGAATGCATCTCACTGCCCTGCAGTCAGGTTCACTTTTCCTTTCAGTCTTGAAAGATGTGCTTAATAAAATAACAGATAAGAGCGTGTATGCATTTAGTGCTTGATACACTGAGAACACATTTCACAAATTCAGAACATGTTTTAAAAGAAATTAAGTTTGAAAACTGGTCATCATACCAACATGGCAGACATTCACATTTCAACTCCTGATGACAAAGGAGAAAATAGACTCTGGTGTTAAACTTTAATTTTTGATTACAGGCAAAATATCTTTGTCAGTATGATTTCACGGATGCTTTGCTAATTGTCACTAAATATTCTGACCCTGTTTGACACAGGAGTGTACAATTCCTAATCTTCATGTGGTAAATGCTCTTCAGAGAAAAAGTGTACCTTCTGTCCCAGGTAACACTAAGAAAACTTGATTTTCTAGCTGTAACATGAAAAGGAAGGAAAATACCTCTAAAGAGGGGAACTTACTGTGTCCAGTAAATCTCTACCTGGCCTTCTGTTGTGACTTCACTATGCTGCACTGAGCAGTTCTCAAACTAATTGAGACCAATCTGAATCAGGAGGATTCCTCTAGAATAGATCCAACACCATGCACTTTGCCTCCTGCTTCTCCCTTTCTTCTGATCTTTTCCTTTACTGGTTAGTGATTGCAGCCCACTTGAATTGTGATCATTTATGTGGAGAGTATGAGAACCCTCAACTTAGCCGTTAGTCAAGGTGATTAAAAGAAAAGGGTAAAATGCAAAGCATGAAATTTAAGAATGAAATACCATCAGGTGATTAAGTAAAGAAGTGTGTCCAGTGTGACAGAGATACTTGAAGACCTACTCATAGTGGGTCTCCCTCTTGCCTGCATCACTGGAATTCAAGGCTGATTTCAATACAGACCAGTAGCACCAACATTAAAAAGCCACAGGACTTGATGACTCAGTGACTGGTACTTAATTATCTTGGTTTAACAGTAGTATGAGTGCTCTGCATCTGTAGGTGGGTCAGCTCCTTTTCTCCCTGCCAGCTTTTTCTGCTGCCACTTCTTTGATTGCTTTACCCTGAGGGGTTTGTCTACTCTGAGGTGGTTTTTTCTTAGGGTTTTTTTCCTTCCCCTTCTTGTGCTGTTGTAGAAACTTTCTCTCATACTCTTTTCATGCTGCACTGAGTAAAGGTGCCGTTTCAAAAGACAGTATCAAGGATTTAGTTTTTTAATATTTAAAATAAGCTGCAAACCTTGTAGAGTTTGAAGCTGATATAGGTTTCCTCACTAATACAGATTGCCCTTCTATCGTGTCAGCATAGGCTCACGTATAAGTGCTACTTAGTGTTCCAGCTTAAAGCTGCCAGTTCTGGCCTGCTGGTAGGAAGATGGTATTGAATTATTTTGGTGCTTTTGTTTCAGGGTTTTTTTGGTTTTTTGGTCTTTTTTTTTCACTTGAGTGCTGAAGATCTTTGGTTTACTGTCTCTTCCTCATTTGAAAGAGAGGTGGCTCTGGCTGATGGAAGACCTGGGAAGAAATCAAATTAATTCACAGGCCATAAAATTCAGTGTTCTGTTAATTAACACTAAAACCACTGGGGAAACAAACTAAACAAGCAGCCAGCTGGAAGGAGGTGCACAAGCACATCAAGATACATGTGACTGTAAACTGATGACTACAATAAGTTTCATCAGGGAATTAAAATAATGTTCAAAGTTTCAGTGATTCTGAAGTATTTTCCATTGGGCTTCTTAAGGTAATTCCAAAACAAAACACAAATAATCTGAAGAACAGAGGGTAATAATTCTTCAAGCAATGTTGCTGGAGGATTGGACTAGTCCAGGAGGAAAGGACACACAGCTTCTCAGTTTGATCTTGCTTCTCCTTTATAATCTTCCAATAGCCACATGCCAGCTGCAATATAAAAGAGTCTTCTACCCTTCACAGCCTCTTCTGTTAATGTAGAGGCTCTCATAATCATATTTGTACTTAATTATTGAGGACTTGATTCTGCAGTCTTTGCAGGAATAAAATTGTGTTGGTTTCAGCTGCAATAGTGAGACAAAATAGTGATCAGCCATGTCACCAGACCATTGTCTGTGTTTGTAGTAAAGAATATCTAATGCTGATTAAGTTCACCCTGTAGCCTTTAGGCTTGGTAGTACACCTAAACCAGACCATTCTTCAGACCAAAACTTCTAAACTCCCATATACTTTTCTTGGTGACTGTTTCTTTCTCTTCCATTTCTTTTATCCTTCTGCACTTGGGTCAAACTGCAAGTCCATGGGTGTGCCTTATAGACAGAATTAGGAATTTCAGAGAATTAATCAAGTTTGATTTTCCACTAATGAATACAAGAGTTGTAATTTAGATTTAGGCACACTGTCAGTTAGTTCTTTATCTAATGAGTGAACAGGGCTTTGTCCTTCAAGGAAAGTTTTAAGAGCTTGGCGGACTCCAGTATTGAGACTTCTGATCTGTATTTAGAGGTTGGCCAAGTCTGTAAAGTAGCCAGTTTAATGACCTTTCTAAGATCCTTATCAGTGTTATGCTACCACTTGATACCTTTGGTAGAATGTAAATTTTCAGTCTAACTTTGGCGCACTGGTAGATATCTGGCAGCCTTTGGCAGTGAGTTCCTTGATTTTATTTCTGTTTGTGTAAAAACAAAATTAATCAGTTGGGATTTTAATTTCTTTTTGTTTGATTGTATACGCCCTTATTGTCCTGTCACAAGTCAGAGACAACTGTTGCTCAGTGTTCCACTCATTATCTGCGTTATGTATTTGATGTCACTTAGTATTCCTCTGCCTTATGTAAGGTACAAATCCTTAAAGCATCCCATCATCTTTCTTTGTCAATAGCCAGACATTTCTGATTCTGATACATATTTTTACAGAATAGGTGTTCAGTGCTGCACACATTACACCAGACAAGATTTTACTGTTTATAAACATAAAGGCATTGTCTCTAATTTTTTAAAATGCAATTTATCTGGCTTTCTGTAACATTTAGGTTATTTGGATACAGTTAAACCGAACTGGTGGCTTATATATTTCTCTTAAATGTATATGCTCTTCAATACACATATTAAGTACTTAATTATACTATCATGATGCTTCTGAGGTCTTTCAGCACTTTCCTACAGTCTGCTCTGGACAGTGAAAACTGAAATAACTTGGTATGATCTGACATTTTCTCACATTACAAATTTTTTTTTTTTTTTAGTACAGCACAGCATAGTCCCTCTAGTAATTCATAATGTTATATATAAACTGTTTCTGCACTCTCACATACACTGTTTAGGCTTGATGACTTACTGGTTTTGAACTACTAATTTGCTTTTTCTTTCATATTCCTTTTTCTCAGACTACCTCTTTTTTTATTTCATTCTTTTTCAGGTCAGTGGCTTTCTAGTGCCTGGCACGTGGATATTTTTTACCATACATTTGAATAATTTAATGAATGCCAGATTCATGTTTGAGCATGAAGAGAAAAAATACAAAATGTTAGCTTCTAGCAATGTCCTAGTCTGTGTTTGCAGAGGTGTGTTTCCTTGGTTTTGAATTTATGAAAAGAAGCTCATAAAAGCTGTCAGACAGGCTTTTCATTGGAGATTTTATATGAGAAAGCCTCTTAAAATGTAACTTGGTTGATCTGGATAGAATTTAATCATCTGAAAAAAATAATAGACAGGTAACAGTTTAAAAATGCCAATAAATATTCTCTGCTAGTGCATCCAATATTTCTACAGCCAGTCATCACAAAAAGCAAAGATGATTATCTACTATATTGTCTTAAAATGTACCCACTCAGAATAAGCTTCAGTGCCTAAAACACTCATCTAATAGTCTAAAGGAATATTAAAACTATCTATAGGATTACCCTGAAGTATCATCACTATGAACTGAAGGGAAAATATGATTTGACTTTGGGAATAATCCAATTTGATCAATAAAACTGGAAGAAAAATTTTGCCATAATCACTAGGGTCTTCAGGAGGGCTAGAGACACTCTCTTTCTTAGTGTCTACTATTTTTCAGTAGACTAGTGAGTCTAAAAAATTTTTTTAAATCACCCAAATTTATAGCTTGGACTGTATATTAACAAAAAAAAAGTATTGAGCAACAGTGATGGGTTTATGCAATTATGTGGAACAAGTTATAAGCAGGTTGTATTTTATATTGGATTTGGGTTTGTCTTTGGCTGTTAAGTGAAAAAATGGAATCTTTCTGTAAAACTTGGTTTTTCAAGGATCTGGACATGGAATACATTACCATTAGCTGTCCCTTTCTGATTTTCTTACCTCATAGTTATGAGTTAATATAACAGAAGCAACTGTTTCTTTCACAGTCCATAAAATATAAAAAACAATTCTCTATACACTTATAAACAAGAATAATAATTTAAATGGCACATAGACAGTACTTGCCATAAATGCTCTTATTATTAATGGATTGTTCAAAGTGCAGTTTCAGAACAATAACTTTTAATATATAATCTAAGAAGTATCTAAACTGAACAAAACAGATTAATAGCTTGCTGTTTCAGATGTCTTGCTAGAATATTTCATTATGTATTTTTTCATCTATAGATAGAATATTTTTTACCAAATACAGATTAAAGATGAGAAATATTATTTTTTTAAAAAAATTTCTGCACTTCAAATATTATATATTCATTTTTTCTTTCAAAGACAACCAGAGCTTTTATTTGTAAAAAACCCCCCAAGCATCTGAGTAACCTTTTATACTATATAAATAACTGTAGCCTGTAATTAATTATCTTTTTCAAACTCTGTCATTAAGCATTGTAATACATATCCATGCTCAGTATATCCTATAGAGATGTATATAGTTGGGTTTGAGTGATTTATATTTGTGTGTTTAATTTCCAGTTTTGTTAAGTTTTGTCTCCTAGAACACTCTTGGCAAGAAAAATTAATGATTTCTGTAAGGCAGAATGTATTTTTGGAGAAAAATTTTATTCTGTCCCAGAAATAATGATTCCTTCTGTTTCCACTGTGTAGCCATTGCTGTACATGCATTGAACCATTTCCTGTTCCCTGTGGCCACCCACAATCACATCCTCCTTCTGTATTCCTGAAGGCAAGTCTAGGAGGGATCTTTCCTAGTTGGCACTGAGTACCTGTGGCAAGGAGTTATCTCCTGAAAATGTCAAGAATTTCCAAAACCTGCTCATCACAGCAGTGTGATATTCCCAGCTGATGCCTGGGAAGTTGAAATCTCTCATAAGGACCAGAGCTACCAATCCAGAAATTTCTCCTATTGCCTATAAAATCACTCATCAGTGCTTACATCATGGTTAAACAATCAGCAGCAGACACCCCCTACAGAAGAGAAACATCTTTTCTTTCCATCTCCCTGATCCTCACCCAGCTGCTCTGAACCACATCATCACTTACTAAAAGGGCTGTACAGTCAAACCTTTCCCTTACCTGTAGTGTGACACCTCCACCTTGCCTGTCTACATTTGTGCGTTTGAAATAGCAAGTACTGGTTGGCAAGGAAAGAAGCAGAAATACATAAGGAAAAGGTGATGGGGAGATGATAATGGGATATCAGGAAATGCACCAGATG
The DNA here is from genome assembly GCA_013397975.1 of Machaerirhynchus nigripectus. NCBI lineage: Eukaryota > Metazoa > Chordata > Aves > Passeriformes > Dicruridae > Machaerirhynchus > Machaerirhynchus nigripectus. Next base: position 687,703 of record VZRQ01002121.1, read on the forward strand.
TTGCCTAATAATTCATTTTTAATATTTTATCTATTGCTGCTGAAATCTGCCTATTCTAAAAATACCTTCCATTGTCTCTTATTACCTGAAAAGTCTAAAGGCTATTTGGAGACACTTGTTATTTAAAATGCTTGGCAGTTTAAGGTATGTAATAATCTGCTTGCGGCAATTTGCTAGACAATGCTGTATGCAGATGTTCTTCAGAGAAAGGGTGAATATGAACTAAAACCCCCCAGTGTGCTCAATTTGAATCAGAATTTAAAAACTTTCCTGCTGTCAGCTACCTCTGCACTGCCTTGGAGACAGAGCACCTGAAAGGCATTCTTTAAGGCAAAACTGGAATATTTATTTAGGTTTACTAAAGATGGCAGATTCCAAGCCTGCTTTTGGTTTATGTGTCATTGCTGGTGTCAGGTATTCAAAAGAGGTGAACTGAGCAAATTTTGAACACAACCTAAGACTCACAAGTGAAGAAATTCTTCATATTTCTCATGTTTCTGACAGAATGTGAAATGATGTTTGAATGCAGATATATATATGCAGTTTAGATTAGTGACATTTGCTATCCAGGCAGCCCATTCCTACCTGTGATTTCAAAAACAAGCAAAGGCCTAATGTCTCACATGCCTCGCAAGAAGGTGCCATAGCTACAAAACCATAAGGGAATTCCAACAGAAATTATAAATTGGATTGATTGACACAAAGCATTGAAAAAGAAAAAGGCAGTATAAGAAATATTCAGACAGTGTCCCATTTATTTAATGGAAAAGAAAAAAGCCCAGTAAATAGAAGGTGGGAAGATTGATTGGCCCAGGTGAGAGCTTGAATCTGTGAAATGACACCATGTACTTAGCTGAATAAAAAAATGCATGGAAGGTCAACAGGATACAAAAGAAGAGAAAACCATCCAAGTTGCCTGGAAATTTCCAACTGGGTACTACTTTGGAAGAGAACACAGAGAATATGGGTAGCGTGGAAGTTACAGATGTTGTATGGAAACTTTCATATGCCACTGAGATTAGCTCAGCTGGTTAGAGCATTGTGCAGATAATGCCAAGGTTGTGGGTTTGATCCCTCTATGGGCCATTCACTCAAGAGTTGGATTTGATGATCCTTGTGGATCCCTTTCAACTCAGAGTATTCTACTGTTCTGTGATAACTTATGGGCAGTCCAAATAAGAGGGAAAAGGAAGAAAAATAGGGTTCAGAGGGTTTTGCTTGAGTGGGCAGAGTTTTATTTCTCCCTAGGATTAGCTGAATTGTAAAATAGAAAGCAGGATGTAAATAATTCACTATGGTCCCAGCTAAGTGAAGTTTTCTGTAGGAGGATAGTGCTCAGGGCCTGTGTCTGTACACAGTAATATCAACACTCCTGATCAGCTATTCCCTAACTTTGGAGCTTTTGGGACTCCTTTCCAGGCAAAACACAAGTATAGTGTTGTGTATTACTGGACGCAGAAATAAAGTAACCCAGGGAAACCATATCCCTAAACCAAATAGATAGATAAATAGATTCCCTGAAATATTTACACTGAGAAATCAGATTAAGTGATGAGTCTAACCAGCAGTTTCTGGCCCAGAGATACAAAGAGAACTGTTTTAATTCTATCCAGCAACAGGCAGTAGTACAGCCACACATTAGTCACATCCTCCCAGCAGGTTTTAAACCATTTATACTACCTGCTTTCAGTCACCTGTTTTATTTGGAAGAGCTAGGATTCTTCATTCACTATAAATTGTTTAGATTGTGCTACTGCTAAAAGTCTATTAGCAGAGTAAAGGGGCTAGAAAATAAATAGTGCTACTGCCATGCTTGTGAATTCATCCTTCAGGCGTATTTTCAATAAATGATAAGAATATGAGAGGCAGCAGCATGGTGTCCTGAAGAACTGCCAGTTTTGCATGAAAGAAAAGTAGAAATAAAAAAAAAGCAGTAAAGATAACCTGCTTTGAATAGATTTTTTTGGCTACCCAAGCATTTTTATAGAAGCATTGTGCTGAAGTAAAGATGTTTAAACAAGTATTTACATATCAGTCCTAACTAGCATGAAGATAGACAAAATATGGTGAAAGCAGTACCAGCTATTTGATGTGTACAGATACAGTTCAATGTTGTCAAAACTGATTTCATACAGGATTTTTAAATTTTCATATCGTATTTTATTCTCTTTCGCTGAGGATCCAAGTCAGAAAGAGGTCCATGCCTTAAAAGCGGCTTTACCTCATTGTACCCCATTTCATAACATTTAGTTAAGAGAATTTTACTATTGACTTCAGAGGAACTTGGGCTGGGCTCTTAATGCTTGGTATGGAACATTTCAGTCACATTGTTGTCTTCCTAAATATCAAGTTTCTCTTTGTTTTTTTTTACCCCCAGTGCTAGTGTTCAGGCTTTGTAGAATTTGTTCCATAGCACAGCTGATGTGTTTCTGGCACACCGCCACAAAAGTGAAGCACATTGTTCCTACTTCAGTATGCATCTATTGCTGTTTTGTTGGCAGGAGGGTCAAAATGTGTTCCCTTAATGTGTCTTTTTGCATTTGGTGGGTGGTGGGGAAAGAATTACTACAATTTGTGTCTGAACTGTAGTAACTAGAGAGACTGTTATGCATAGCATAGCACTGTATTCAGATGTGTGTTCACCAGTGTTTACATAGAAAGTGGAATTTTATTCTTATTTACATTAATGAGAGCTATGAATAACTTAAGTAATTTGGTTTACATAAATGCAGGACTAGGAATAGAGGCAAAGGTGTTAGACTAACAAACTGCACAGCCTAAGATACTCAATGTAGGAAGATAATTACATTATATTTTTTGTACAGCAGTTTTTGTGATCCTTCAACAAACCATGAGTTTATCCCCATCTTCAAGTCCATATTTTCAGTGAGTAGTTAAAAGACATTATCTTAATATAGCATACATTATTTTCACCTTTATAATTTCTCAGTTGTGTTACAACAGTGCTGTCTGTCTGGGAGGTCTGCCACACTTAAGCACCACCATGTACAAAATGTTACTTAGAAATGTATTCTGCTTCACAGATCATCAGTGCTACACTCAAGCTTCTTTTTTCTCTGGTAAAATTCCCACTGGATTGTGAATTATATCACGCCTTTGACCCCGGTAGTCAGCATTTTCTATGTTGTATCTAAACACTTGATGAAAACCCTTAAATAAAGATCATCATCAGTAACTTTCTTTGCTTGACACAGTGCAGCTCTCTATAGGTAAAACCCATATGTTCAGATGTCAGATGTGTTTTGGGCCTGTCAGACATGCCACTAAATGGCCACAGAAATTAGACTGACACAAACCTCCCTGCCTGAATTTATACCTGCAATTCCTATACTTATCTTTTCTATGTCTAATACTTGGTAGCATATATGCTTATAAAGATCTTTATGAAAAATATTCAGTCAATACATTTTTCTTCTGTAGAGTAAGATGAGAGCAGAAATCTAAGGTAAAGGGTAGAGGTGGTCAAGTTGCTTTTACTGAGGATGGTAAAAGCAAATACTGTGGTGTTCAGCCACAGCCATATGATACGTGGTGCTGCTGCTGATCCAAACTAGACCAGAGCTGCCACACACAGAGCTGCACTGATGAAGTTTCACATAAAGGAAGTGTGGGAATTCAGCAATAATTTTAGGAAGAATGTTTACAAAACAATGAAGAAAATAATTTCTGGTTTTCCTTTAATTTTCTTTTCTTATGTTCCTTTTTTATTTATCTTGTATTTTTATCATTGCAGTCGTGTTAAATTCAGATAAGGATTTTTTTGATGCAGTTCTTTTGGATATTTGCAAATTATTCTGATCATTGACAGTGTATTGTGACAGCTGTTTGCTAAATTTTAGTAATACCAGATACCTCATCCATACCATCAGGACAAGAAGCTGCAGTTTTAGAATATAACAAGAAGAGCAGTACAAAATAGGCAGGTATAATTTTTTAATCAAAAATAATATTTTATATTTTTTATCAAAAAATATTTTTTATCAAAAAATTTCCATATTTTCATTAAATTTTGATGTATCTTTGAAAGCAAAAAGAATTACCAGGGCTGAATAACAGCCTGTATGAGAAAGTGGGATTTTACAGTGTTGATGATTCAGGAGGCCAGTTAGTATTGACAAATATAATTGTGAAGGCTGCTTGATAGATGGAGAGAGCATAAGCTGTAACACTTTAATTGGACATTTTATTAAGGTGTTGTAGAAGATGGACACATAGAAGCAACGCTTCAGTTACCAGCAGCTGAAATTGTGATTGGATAAAATTTCCATGTCTTTCAAATAACTCTCATTCTCTACCAAAACAGAAAGCTGTACAACACCATTTTCATAAACAGCTTTCTTAATGATGCACAAAATCTAGCAGTAACAGATATGGGTTATTGAATGAAGAATAACTGCACACAGTGCACCCTAAGGAAGAACAGAGGTGCTTTGTTTTGTTTTTAAATGGCTTCTTTTTCACCGCATTGCTACAATAACTGATGCTTGAAAAGATCATTTCAGTGAAAGTTTTGACAATGAAGAACTGTACTTCTTCACACAGCTTTAGTGTATGTCCTAAGGTTTACAGCATAATCTTATATTCTTCAATGGAGTTGACTGGAGTTTTGTCTAAGTATAGAAAAGAATATGGAACTTAATGGATACAGCCTAATGATCTATTAATTCTTCTTTTTTTCACCCTTGTTTTTCAGTTTTGTTAGTGGTGTTGAGTCAATTACTGTAATTCTGTGTGGATACTGAAAAGCTGCTAACAGGTTTTCCCAGCTTCTTGCAATATTCTGTGAGAATCTCTCCTTTCTCACGCAAGCTATGAAAACAGTAAGATGGTTCTTGTAAACAATACCTGAACGCCTGGTGTTTGCCTACCCTGTTTAGGTAAAAGGCAGAAATAGGCATTGTAGGACTTCAGCCAATCACCCCAGGAGGTGGGTGATCACTGACCAATCACTTTATGGGGATATGCGTAGAAGCGGAGTTGTAAATAATAAAAGAATTCCATTTTCTCGCTGGATGTGTGTGTGCTGCATCTCTCCGTCCCGGGTAGTACAGCGATAATGCTGATGTTTATAATTGGTGGTAGACTTGGAATTACTTGCCCAAATTTGTTGGAAGGCTGTAACTTTCCCAGACAGTGACTCCACATTACAGATATATAGCACAGTCCATAAAAATACTGTAAAAAAGTAGTAATTTTGAGTATTGTCATTTTGTATCTTAAATCACCATCTTATCTCATTTGGCACATTTTCCTTAAGTTGTCACCTTGGAGACTGAGATTTGAACTCGTTTGTTACCAGATGCAATAGTTCTTCTATTAATTATTGAGTGAAGCGCTTCCTAATTCTGAGACCTGTGCAGGAACTCTAGCTCCATGCTGGGATGAGACCTTATAGCCCACTCTCTCCTCTCTGCTTCAGTTTTCAGTGGAAGTGAACCCAGCTGTGTGGATTAGGCAGGCACCCCCAGGGTCATTGCTGAAGTTTCAGTCCATAAAATCCACTTGGTTTATATACAGCCTGGGAGTGTTTGTTTTTAATTAAAGAAAGCTCCTGTCCATAAGAACTGTGAAGAAAGAAGCTTCCTCTGTGAAGAAAAGCTTGAAAGCTTGTGAATGTAAATGCCCTGACAGCAGAAGGGCATTTACAAAACTATCGAAAACCTGCTAAGTTTGAGATTTAATGATCTTTTTTTGATGGACTGATAATATTTTCCTTTTCTACAGTTCTGTTTGGAAATACATTTTTACTATTGTCAAGGGTGTCTTTCTGTTTGCTGTGGTAAACATTGCAGAGATGGTGATGCTTGTCAAACAGATGAACCCCTCGGTAATTTCATTGGCTTCCCTGGAGCTTTTCCCAGTGCTATTTCAGGAGAATCTCAAATGGTGCGAAAATGCTTTCTCTGGTTGGAGCTCTTCTTGTTCTGCATACATGGAAACGATGACTGTAACTTGGCCTTTAAGCCTTTGGCTGTTTGAAGAGCTGAGTTCCCTGGTAAGCTCCCTGGTGTGAGTCACTGGCGTTAAGTCTAATAGCGATAAAGACACCTTACGTGTCACGTTATGTGTCTCACAGCACTCAGCTTCAAAAACAGGTCTAGAATCGACTCTTCATCCTCTTCTGAGGGTGGTACAGATGCTGAGCTCACAAATTGAACCACACACCTTTTTTTAAAGCAGACTGCACTTGAATGTCAAAAAATACTTGTTTTTTAAATAAAACAGTTTCATAATTAAAAGGTTCAAGTTTATTCTATGAACCTCTTTTCTTTCATGAAGGGAACAAAGCATTTTTTCCCTTTTCACCTTTCTCCATATGAATCTTTTACATGCTTTATTTTAAAACTAAACAATATCCAGCTTCAGTAGAATATATAGACTCATAGAATTGTTAAGGATGGAAAAGACTTCTAAAATCATCCAGTCCAACTATTAACTTAGCACTGTCACCTTCACCACTAAACCATGTCCCTAAGTGCCACAACTAGATGTTTTTTGATTGCTTCCAGGGACAGTGATTCTACTGCTTCCCTGGGCAGCCTGTTCCAGTGCTTGACAGCCCATCAGTGAGGAATTCTTTTCTCATATCCAATCTTAACCTTGCCTGGCACAACTTGAGACCATTTCCTTCTGTTCTGTCACAGAACAACATACTCTGCTGTCCTAGACTTCTCACCTCCACCTCTCAACTCAGAACTGGTATATCTTTTAGAGATAAACAGTTGATTTTCTTTTTTTAATTTTTGAGATTTCCATTTCAGAGCATTTTTTATCGAACCATATTTACATGTAGCAGAATGAAGAATAGCCTTTCCAAGGTGTCGGCACTTCCTTTTTGGTTTCTCTAGAGAAAATTTGAACAAACAGGCTGATGTGTTTTCTTTTCCTTCTCAGCTTCCAAGACAGTAGATGATTTGGCACAGTTAGTTTCACAGATTTATGCCCACTATTTATCATATGGAGGGCAGGGAAAAAGTGTATCAAGAATCACATGGATTTCTAGAGGTACAATTAATATTCGTATCCTGCATCAAAGCGCATCAAAGCACATTTTAATTGTGATACCTACACATGGATTGTAAAGTCACTTATATTTCTGGGGAATATTTTTTTTTTAAAATAATGTTTTTGTTGGATTTTTAGTTTTGTACTTGGCTCAGTTTCTAACCAAATATTTACTGAGATGTAACAAAATTTTTAATTGTGACTTTAAAAAGTATCACAGGTGACCTCTGAACAAAGTGATCTCTGAACAAGGGGATTAACTAGGCAAAAAGCTGAGACACACTTTTCATTTCAGACCTCTGCTCTCCTCAGGCACTGTCTGTGTGAACCTCTTTAGAGAAGTATTGAAATTCAGCAGATATCTGTCATTAGTTTCACAGTCTGCTGCAGCATTCTCCTTTCTTCTTTTGTAATCAGTTAGGATGCTGTTAAATGACAGGAAATTTAAGAAGTATGGTTAATGCTGATAATGAAATAAGCTGCCTGTCAACCCTGAAAGCAACATATAAATAATTTTGACTGCTTCAGGAGGAAAAAAGCTCCACAAAAACCTCAGACCACCCAGATAAAAAAATTTCATATATATATAAAAACCAAGGCATTGAAAGGCCAGTTCAGAGTTTTAGCTGGGGCTGACTGGCAGGTTGAAATGTGCATCATTTCTCAAGATGACCAGGATCATATCAAATTAAACTGAATTTCATTGCAGAACATGGTTTCAGGAGCCTGTGGAAGCCTCTCACTAATCTTCTGCCACTAAATTGAATGGTAACTTTGCTTTTATTCCCTTTTATACAATGGAAGAATTAATTTCACTCTGGTTACTGCTGAATCATTTCTATCAAGAAGAAGCATAGTCCCACAGGTAAAGTCCCAAGAAAGAAATATTTGGGGGAAGTATTTGGAATGAATGGGGTTTCACCAAGACTAAAATATTAAAAAAATTAGTATGAAGAAAGGTTCATGTGCGATTGTGAGATACTCTTTTACCAAGTGCTATTTAAAATAAAACTAAGTAAATCCAACAACTGGTTCATTATAGACAGAGAATAGGATGGAAAGCTTATAAAAAGTGTGAACAAAAATTCTTGGAACATTTTTTGTTCCTAGTGGCTGGTTAAATCTGCTTATGTTGAGGATGGTCCTGTGTGCCCTGGGGGGATGTCCTGGGAAGGAGTGAACCTTTCCTTTCTGCTCCTGTAGGCAGCCCCTGTGCTGACTCAGAGAGCTGTGCTGTGTCAGAGACAGCTCAGCTCTGTGCAATGCAATATTTAGCCAAAGACCCAACTGGGCATCAGCCCCTCCGTCAGGGTCCCCACCCAGCGCCTGAACTCTTTCTAGAGCAGAGGTTTTTGGGTATTTGTTTTACAGAGATTAGTCTACATTTCTCCACAGAGTAGGGTATTAGAATGATCTCTTCATTTTATTTCACAGCCAGTCCTACTCTGTGATAGTGCTAAATCCACAAGGACTCCTTTCTTATCTTTGAGTGCTTTGATAATCCAGGTTTTTGAAGGGCTCTTTTCCATGAGCGTGTCTCTCTGCTGAGTTGGGGACAGAAACGTAGGACCAGCTTTGGCCATCTCTGATTGCAACACAGTGAGGGGGCTTCTAGCCTTTCTGAGAAAAAAGGATCACATACAGAGTAAAAGATTGATAATTACAAAAGTGGCCACATATGAAACTCTGTTCTCTCTAAGTTAGACCATCTTAAAGACCATCAAGTAAGTGTTAATTCTTTTCAAGGAACTTCATATGTATTTTATTTACTTGCATTTGAATCATTCCTATCTTCCCCCCAAAGTACCTGCTTTTTCACTGAGATCAGAATTCCTCATCTTACAGCTCTATGTATGAAGATGAAGTTATCAACTGAGGGAGATGATAAAGGACTAGGAGACAGTGGTTCCACTGGAGCAAATGTTTCTTCATCTGACCACCTCCATGTCTTCCATAGTGTTGTTTCTTATTATAAGGAAGTCAGGACCAGGGTGCTCAGTCTAAGCACATTTTGGTGAGTCATTCTTCTCTCTGAGGAGCTGGCCTTGCCCAGTTCTCCTCTCTGACTCACTGTAGCTGTAAATGATGGGGCATGTATTTTTCAAAGGGCACATACTGAAACCTTCTTCAGAACAAGTTCATCTGCTTTTACTACTAATTTCTCTATAAAGTACATTTTGTTCTCTTGTAAACTCTGATTCCTGGTACTGGCAAATTCTTAAAGGCTGGATCGCAGTCACAGAAATGTTAAAAATGTACAAGTAGTCCTTAAATAACACTTATTTATATAATTCTTTTATGTATATAAAAATAGATTTTACTGGCTCAATTAAAACTATAAATTTGGATGTAAAGGAAAATCACATTTTTTACCTGTGATTGAACCAGAGCTGTCCACTGTTAATGGTATTTCACCATCACGATTTAATGAAAACTCTTTAATTCGATGGACTGATCTTTTTTCAAACTTTGCCCATTCTATTTCTAATTATATCAGCATGTGAAATTGGGATAAACTTTCGCTGTCTTGATGCAGGCAGAACCTATTTTAATATCTGAGGTGCTTTCTGTGTGACAAGATGACTCTTGTTCGTCCCTGGAAACTGAGTGCCTCAGCTGTGGGAGAAAATCTAGCAGATAAAGGCACTGAATTATATACATAATGTCAGGTCACATAGATCACTATGTACCTTATATGTTTTGCTATGGCTATTTGACTAGCAAAAAAAGCAAACAGAGTCTTCTTTTTCTATGTTTCTATTTTAGGAACTCATAACTGCTCAGAAATTTTTCCTTTGGTGTGGCATTCCCCACCCTTGCTCTGAACTCATGAGTGATTTCTGATGAGCAAATTCAGCAAAAAAAGCTAAAGCAACAGCTATTGTTTTAATCCTAAGAGAAAATGTTACCAGCCTTGAAAGAATGGTATGCTTGTTACCTTTCACACATAAAGCCTGTGCTTAGGACATTTTCAGACATGGCATTAGGCAGACAAAATTTGACTTGCAAATGGAGCATTAGGATCCAGAGTTCATTTCTTGGACCTAACTCCAGTTCGTAAAATAATTGCAATATCATGTCAGTAGTATATTGTAACTGGTTTTCCATGACACTTTTCATAGATACATTATCTTTTTCCTGTGTTATGGATGATGGCTCCAAAAATGGAGTAGTTTAGTCTGTTCACCAGACTAGTTACAAAGCTCATGTTTTCTACATTCCAGTTCAGTGCTCTGTATTCCACTCTGATAGAGCTGCGGCATTCAGGCTGAGTGCTTGTGTGTTCAGGTAGCATTGGAAAAGTCTGAATTGGTCATGAAGTAGAAATTTACACTCTATCAGCTGGTAAAGTGTTGCCTTCCTTCTTGAACAAGGTTAGCATGTATCTGTAATCACAGCTGCTGAATGTGAAGCATGAAGCGCTATATGCCGTAGAGCTCGAGCACGTAGGCACATCAGACAAAGCCAATTTCTGTGGGGTACAGAACAGGAAAACAGCTTGTTTTCTTAGATTTTGCATGGCCAGCAGCCTTAAACCACACAGAGAAACTGCTAAAGGTAGTTGATTAAGTTTGCAGCAAATAATTGCTAAGTGGCATCATTTGCTTGCCCTCAGCAGGATGGCACATGCTGTTGCAAAACTAAATTCAGACTGTGCCTAATACCACAAATTTTGCAATGCGGAAGCAGCTGTTTTCATTTTAAGCAGTTTTCATCGTGATATGTGAGTAAAAGATAGAATATCAATAAAGAAAAAGACAATATGACGCTCAAGACTGAGGTTCTACATGATATGGCTAAACATCTTCTTTAAATAGTTTCTGCATTGACTATCACGTTTCCCTTTAAAAATGTGCTTATCTCTTTAGAAATACATCCAATCTTGATCTGGGATTTCTAGGAATGTAAGCCTGAATAAGTTCTTCTAAAATACTATTTGAAGCTTCAGTATATGTCCCGTAAAATTATTGCTGCAATATATACAGTGGAGCTATCAACAAATGAGTACTTTCCACAGAAAAATTCAGTAGGAATCAGAGAAAACTCAATACACCATGTCGTGAAAGATCCTGATTCAGACTAGCAGGGCTTAATGTAGTGTTTAGTGTAACCATTTTATTCTGTCAATCACATCCCACAAGAGAGATCAGCTTTATTTTGACAGAGTTCTTGTTTTATTGTTATGAGTACATAGCTTAGCTCAAAAAAAAAAGTATTAAATTGATATCTATCTACAAAGACTATTATTATTATTATTCACTATGTGTATATACCACCTCTTATTTGTGATTCTCAAAGAATTACGCAACAGTATGTATTTTTATTAAAGCTAATTGTCAAGACATCAGGGGTAATACTGACTTTGGAAGTCCTTAAAAGGCTATTTTTGGCTATGTTAATTTTGAAAAAAAGTTTTGATACATTTAGAATAATAATTTTTGTTGGATTTTTGTCTTGTTGTTTGGAATAATATATCTATTCCAATTTCTTTCTTCTACAAAAAAACCCCAAGAGCAAAAATGATGGAGGAGAAATGTGGGGGATATTCCCTTTAAATAAAATTGTCCTATGTAGAATTTTGAAAATGTTGAAGGGCTTCTTCCCAACTTGAAATATCACCATATTTTGTTAGGAAAAGTTCTGTTTTCCATCTAGGTCTAGTCTTTATTACACACTTGCAATTGCTGTCTTCCTCCAATGGCTGCCAAGCAGTGAAAATTTTGAAAGGATCTGCCCAGCATGACAACAGATGCTGGTAAAGCAGGACACCCCTTGATTCCAAAGCCACTTCTCTGTGTGCTGGATTTGGCTGTAGAGGTCAGGTCAGCTTAGCCCACATTCTCTACTAGTGCACACACCTCCTATTTCTCAAAAGCTGAAATCACAGACCTGGAGGGGTGGCTGCCCACCCACCAACCTGCCAGCATCTGTCACAAATCAGCAACATGAAATTATCTCTTTCTCAAAAGGCAACCAGCAGGTATTAACACCTACAAATTACTAGACAAAGCCACGGACTGTTTTTTAATAAATACCAAGGAGACATCAAACTGCTCTGAGGTTGTTGGGCTAATTTTTTGAGGTAAGTATAATGTATATTGTACTGTATAAATTATATATACACTGTCATAAATAGTATGCTATCTTCCATTCTGTGTATAGAGTGTATATGTAATGCACGTTCTTATTCTATACAAAAGTATATGCATCCCAGATGCATACAAAGTGATGCATCCAAAAATAGAGGAAATCAGGCAAGAACACCAGGAGTTTTGTGTGCATGAACAAGGAGCTCCTGGACAAACTCAAACACAAAAAGAAACCCTAAAGAGCAGGGAAGCAAGAACAGACAGCCTGGGAGGAATACAGGGAGATTGTCTGAGCAGCAAGGGATAAGGTTAGAAAAAATGAAACCCTAAGCAGGGTCTCTCAGGGGTCAGTATTGAGACTGGCACTGTTTAACATCCTTGTTGGTGACGTGATCTGTGGGATTGAGCACACTTTCAGCAAGCTTGCTGATGCCACCAAGCTGTGTGGTACAGTTGACGTGCTGGAGGGAAGGGATGCTATTCAGAGGAACCTTGACAAGCTTGAGGAATGGATCCATGCAAACCTCAGGAAGTTCAACAAGGCCAAATGCAAGCTCCTGCACTTGGGTTGGAGCAATCCCAAGCACAAGGTACAGGCTGGATGGAGAATGGATTTAGAGCAGCCCTGAGGAGGAGGACTTGGGGGTGCTGGTGGATGAGAGGCTGGGCATGAGCCACCAAATGTGCACTTACAGCCCAAAAAGCCAGTTGTATCCTGGGCTGCATCCAAAGCAGTCACCAGCAGGATGAGGGAGGGGATTCTGCCTCTCTACTCTGCTCTTGTGAGACCCCACCTGCAGTATTGAGTCCAGAGGTCCCCAACAGAAGAAGAATGTGGACCTCTTGGAGTGAGTCCAGATGAAGTCCATGAAGATGATCAGAGGGCTGGAGCACCTCTCCTGTGAAGACAGGCTGAGAGCCAGGATTGTTCAGCCTGGAGAAGAGAGGCAGCCTTCCAGTATTTTAAGAGGACCTACTAGAGAGCTGGAGAGGGTATATAGTGATAGGACAAGGGAAAATGTCTTTAAACTGACAGAGGGTAGGTTTAGACTAGATATTAGGAAGAAATTCTTTACTGTAAGAGTGGCGAGGCTTCTCTCTGAAGAGGGTTCCCCAAAGAAGTTGTGTCTGTCCCATCCCTGGCAATGTTGAAGGCCTGGTTGGATGGGTCTTTGAGCAATCTGGTCTAGTGAAAGGTGTCCCTGCTCATGGCAGGGGGGTTGGTACTAGAGGATCTTTAAGGACCCTTCCAACCGAAAACATTCTGTGAGTCCATGATTCTATGAAAAGTATTTTGTGTTGGTAAACAGTCAAAGAAAGAATGTCAGCACCTCTGAATGGCGTGCAGCAGACTGGGGCTCAGTCTTCCCTTCTGCCATGATGTTCCATGTCTCCCTGGGTACACGATGCAAAATGTGAAATGGGTGTTCTGAGTTTTCCTTTTCCCTGCCAATTTTCTTGTCTTGTCTGTTTAGCCCTTAAGTTCCTTGCTTTCTAAAACAAAGCTGATGTTTCATTATGTGCATGTTTGTATTGCACAGCAGGGACATGGATCTCAGTTGGAGCTGAAGAAATAAATAGTGTAATATAAATAAAATCCAGCATCAGCTGATGTATCAAAGACAGATAAATAAAATGAACAAAAGACAAACATGTATGCTTAGAAACAGTGCCTTAGATCAACCTTTTGCTTTAGACTTAGGACATTTTTTTTGTGATACAGCACTATTTCTTTATTATCTTTTGAAGCCAGCAGTGAGTTTTCAGATTTGTTTCTGTTCTGTTCACAGATTGATGAGGGATTCCACCCTTTCATGAATATTTTTATTTTGTTGGGTTAAACTTTTTTTTGCCTGATCAGTTCAACTGACCAAACTAAATTAGCTACTCTGAGAATACACTCATAGCAAAGCATCTTTATATGGTTTCTCTCATAAAAGTTTAATGCAATGTATAATTAGAAAAGGTTGAGTGCTTCCATTAATTCTGCAGTGTTTTCCCACCCATTTATTCTGATAAGCCAAATATTTTGCTGACAGGATGAATATAGGCTCGATTAAAGGTGTATGCAAATACATATTTATCATTGTACCCCAGAAACAACATCCCGTGGGAAGGGAAACAAAGCAGGAGTTTTCATGAGGTTCAGCTGACATTTGCTGTCCTCTCAGAGCTTTAGGGATGATGGAGCACTCTGTGGGAACATTAAAGTCTGGGAATCTCAGATATGTGGTTAATGGAGTTGAGTGATGTGCAGATCAGTAAGATGTCCCCGAGGAGCTGGTGCCTCTCTGTTTCTGCTGCAGATCTCTTCCCCTAAGAGCATGGCCTGGGCAGAAGCCATGATGTTGCCATGGTTGTGTAGCAGCAGCAGTAGGACAAAATTTTTAAGAGTTAATCCTATTTGAAGCATCATTAATTCCTAATGGGGGTTGTGGAGAACAATACTGTAGAGATCCTCTCCTGTTTGAAATCCCATGCAGTCTAATCCCTCAGTGTACTTATAACAGTAGTGATGGAAAACTATGCATGGATCTGGTTTCTTGCCTTCCACTTTGCTCTCTGTTTAAATCTTTTTATTGAAAAGTTGGCTAAAATTAGGCTTTCTCAGGAATTTCCAAAAAGATTTATCCTTAGGATTATGACTTCAGGATCATGAATATTATGTATATTTCTCCTGCACTGTGTGATTATAACAACTTCCAGTAAATGTTGGAGAGTACTATATAAATTCTTACTGAAATAATTTTAATACAGTTTCCAAACAGCACAGTTATGTTCAAAAAACCTAATGGGGAGTAAATCAGTCCGTAAATGTGTCTGTCTTACAGCACTCCACCCTCCTTTTTTTATTGTCAAGTTTCAATGCAAGATTTCATTAGAATGCATACATTTCCATATTTTAGTACACAAAAACACGGTATCTTTAACACAGACACCTTTGATCATCTCAGGGAGATGATTTCATAGTCTCTGTTGGGTGGCCTCATAATGTGTGTGCGTGAATTCTTGACTTTTCTAAACATAAGAGAACAGAAGCATTTTTACCTCTCCTTAAAATGCTTCAGAGTCCTTGGCAAAATAACACTTCAGTGATTCCTGAGCTGGTAAATTGGCTGGTGCAGCAGTTCCTGGCAAGGTCAGCACTGCAGTGTGTTGAAGGTAATGGAAGGCAGCTCCTAAAGTGTCTCCTCCTCCCTTAGAAAAATTCCCCTCTTCTGTGCTTGTACATGGGGGTGGGGGTGAGTGGGTGTGCAGGCACTTGCATGGGGAGCTTTTCCTCCTTAGGTTCAGTTAGCTCATCACTGGACTGTGAATGTGTGGAAGTTAAAAAACTTCATACCTTTAATAAAAATTCCTAATGAGCAGACACTAAATATATGGCCAAATTGGTTCTGTGCTCCTTAGTGCTTTCAAAGATGCCTGTCCGGCTCTCTCCCCTATGCTGCTCTGTGCACATACAGAGGCACAAGGGATACTCAATTAAAGTTATCTGTCTTTAAAAATATTTCCCATTTTTGCCAAAAACAATAACTATATTGCAGTATTGCTGCAACAATATAATCCTGTTCCTTAGACATGCACCCAGATTTTCTGAAGGGCCAGGGAAAGAAGGAGCAAGGCAACTGCCTTCCTAAGAAAAAAGTTAGCAATATTGTCCGAGAAGAAGTGGAACATTAACCTACAGTCAGATGTCCCAACAGGAAGCTGTTTCTGTGGATCAGGTTTGTGAGCTTATTCCAGCACTTTCCATTTGTTGTAGAGCATCCAGCATGTAGGCTATAATAATCTCTGCCATGATGCCACTGATATTCCTCAGGGATCTCAGGAATGGATTTGGCTCCACTGCTTGTTGGCCTTTTGTACTTTGTCAAAAAGATTTTCCATTGTCTGTTTATGAAAACAGTTGTGTCTTTCTGTAGACAGCTGTAGTGGGTCCAAAGAAGTGGCAACAGATGCCTCATCATCCACTCTAATTAAAGAACTTTTGGAGGGAAGGAAATCCTGCCATGGTGCCTGAGTCATCAAGCTAACGTAAGAGACCAGAATCTTTTCCCATTGCGTGCTGAATTAATACATCCTGATATAATTAAAGTTTTTCCACTTTTCTGCTATTAGGAATGTTTTTTCTGGGTTCCTAGTTGCATTGTGATGTGTGTCTTTTACTGAAATTTTGGATAGAACTTGGAGATACACATACTCATGTGTGTTTTCAACAATTTATCTGAAGCAAATCTTGTGCCACAGGTTCCACAGGTTTGTTTCTTTTTAATTTTGTTTGCTTCACCATGGTCTTCACCATGGGCTGCAGAGGAATCCTGGCTCAGGCACCTGGAGCACCTCTTCCCCCTCCTTCCTCACCGACCTTGGTGCTTGTAGAGTTGTTCTTCTCACACGTTCTCACTCTGCTCTTCTCTGGCTGGAAAATTACAACTGCAGCACAACCTTTGTTTTGATTTCTCCTTAAATATGTTATTACAGAGATATTACCACCATTTCTAATTGGCCCAGCCTTGGCCAGCAGCATGTCCATCTTTGGAGCCACCAGGGATTGGCTCTGCCGGACATGGTGGAGGCTTCCAGCAGCTTCTCACAGAAGCCACCTCTGTGGGCCCCCCACTACCAAAAACCAGGCCATGCTAACCCAAAAAAAAAAAAAAATTAGAAAGGAACACAAAGTAAAAACCCCCTAAATTCCTAAAGCTCTATTTGCCATGATTATGAACAAAATCTTAAAAATATGTCCCAGGTTTGTTTAAATGACGTTATTCAAGAATGGCTATTTCTGAGTAACTCCATGTGTGGGTATTCTTGTTCCATAATTAGCACGGCTCTCATTTTTGGCTTAACTCCTTTTCAAAGTGCTTTAAGTTGAGCAACTGCATATCTGTTTGGTAAAGGAAGTTAAATTTAAAACCTCTCACCACAGGCTGCACCATAGGCTGAGAGGGAATCTCTGCTCTGGCACCTGGAGCACCTCTCTCCCTCCTTTCTACTGACCTCAGTGTCTGCTGGGCTGTTGCTCTCACATATTCTCTGTCTGCTCTCTGGCTAAAATTGCACAGTAACTTTCCCCCTTAAATTTGTTGTCCCAGAGGCACTACCACGGGCTTGACCTTGGCCAGCAGCAGACCCATCTTGGAGTTGGCTGGCCTTGGCTCTATTGGACACATGAGAAGTTTGTAGCAGTTTCTTGCAGAAAGCCACCCCTGTAGCCCCCCTGCTACCAAAACCTTGCCATGTAAACCTAATACATGCTGTTAGGTATAGCCAGTCAAGCATGAGACATTATACCTTGTCTAGCAAAGAGGTGTTTTTCCACTCCAAGGGAGTCAAACAATGCTTATTTTAACAAAGAGGAAATGGTTGACCGATATTGTGGATAAGGTGGAAAAAAATATGGCTTATGACCACTGGCTGGATTTTATATGGGAGGTAGCTTATAGAGGGTATCATTCTCCAGCATAAGACACTTTTTAATGATTGTTACCTGAGGTGTATGTGTCACTGAACAAGGGAATCATTTGTAAGAAAAATCTCCAAACTATTCAACTGTACAGTGAAAAAAGAGGTGTCGGTAGAAAGATGCTTTTATATGCATCTTTAACTTGCTTTGTACTAAGATTGATTCTGAAGCAGTTGTGTAATATAGAGATGTTCCATACCCAGAACTGTGGTGCCTCTAAAGCCATCACACCTATAGGACAGGGCATCCAAGATGTTGGAGTGAGTGCCTGTGTGTTTCGAAGTGTATAAAAAAGGCAGCAGGTTGAGAGCATGGATTACTAGGATCTAGAGAAGAAGAAGGGTTTTCTGGTGACAGGTTAGAGTTGATGGCAGAACTCATTGACAATCAGAAAAATACTGGAGAGCACTTCTGGACTGTGGCTGGCCCAAGGGGAGTTCACTACAGTCAGCAACTGCTGTCAGCTGGCACAAACTGCAATTTCAGTACCTCTGGTTTGCCCAAGCTGTAAAAAATACAAGTATCACAAGGCACAAAATACAGACTCCACACCCCAGTATGCAGGCTTCGCAAGAGTGGTTTAAGTGGGAAACACTTAACCCCCAACACACAAAACAGGTATGTAAAGCACAGGGAGACATTCTGTTGACATCAGTGATTTTATCAAGTCGTTGGAGTCTCTGTAGTGGTTTTCATGGGTTGAAGCAATTTTCTGCTGAAGTGTTGAAAATAATCAGAGGAACTTTTTTTGGAAATAACACAGTGAAAAAACACTGAAAAACACTGACTCTCATTTTGTGGGACTCTGTACTTCCTCTTAATGCATGAAACAGAGAAGGAGTAAATACTGCTTAGAAGTGAGGAGTTTCATACAGAAGGAGGTTTTATTTTTGTATCAGTTTGTTCCTCTTTAGCATATTTGAATTGCTTGCCTTTTGCTACTTTCTTTGTGTTGCCTGGAAACATTTAGTAAGTTGTTAGCGCCAGAGGATTAGCTGATTTAAGATTCAACTCGAATGAGCTCCAACACAAAAGTTTATCATCTGTGTTTTCAAAATATCCCAGCAATATCGAATTAAAGGGCTTGGAGCAACTAGAAATTAATTTTATCAGGACAACAGCATTGAATGTACTTTTACAGTAATATCAACTTCTTGTTCTTGACCTTGTGTGCCTTGCTGAACCAAAATTTCTCACCAAAACCATCATCCCTTTCTCTGATAACCAGACTGATAATGTTTCATGCATTACAAGTCACTAATGCAATACAAATGTTTTTTTAAATTGCTTTTTCAACATTCAACTTTCTTTCCTGATTTTAATCTCAGAAAGCTGAGAAATCTGCTATGTGATATCAGCACTTTGACTCTGCAAGGTTCTGAACACCTCCCTGAGTTATGCTGTTAACTCCCAATAGAGTTTATGAAAGTGTTTGACCAGGACTGAAATTGTCCAGTGTGAACTTGCACCATGTTGGGCACATCTGCAAAGAGTTCATGTCTGGCATTCCAGAGTAAATATCCCAGCAGCACTTATAAATATCTGATTCAACATGTGGGAATTTTCAAGAGGTATTCCTAAGCCAAAGGTATGATAATTGAAATGACTTGATTGTATGAAATTGTTTCCAGGAGAATTCATGTTAGTGATCAGTCTCAGTTAATGCCTAACTGTAAATGTTTATTTGACTTATGGGACTGTTTGAAACACATTGCTATCTCTCCTTGAAACATAAACCACTGCTCATAGGTGAAAGAATATTAAAAGGTTCACAATATCACCGAATCCACATAATTTAGTTTGAAGTTGTTTTGTTTTAGAATACTTAGTGCTTAATGTCCCAAACTCATAACTCATAAACCTTCACTACTTCTTCTATAGTGGTATTTCCCTAACTAAATAAGCTACCAGAATGAGCTTTTTAAAATTCAAGTTGAACAAGCAAGCTATCCAGCAGTTGTTCTGCAACATGTTAATTGGTTGAGATGGGAAGCAGTTCTGAGAACTTTCTGACCTCTCATTTTAAACACAATTGCATGTGTATTTCGTGTCTCAGTTCATCTGAGACCTCACTCCCCTCAGTTCTGAGCATGATCATATACATAGACTGTACCTAGTTTTGAATTTACAGGAAAATCTTGGAATAAACAGAAAGGCGACGTGCAGTAATGGGGAACAAAGAAGCAATAGCAGGGAAAAGACTAATGGCAAATATTGGAAAAGAGCCTGCATCCTGCACAATGGTACTATTCATATATATAAATCACGTGCTCATGTGTTTTTCTGGATCTGGACCTAACCGCACAACTGGATTTCTTTCAAGCTGCAAGTAAATGCAAGAAAAAGCAGAACAAAAACATAGATTTCTCTGGTGGAGGGTGTAGTTCAGGCCCACAAATAGAAAGTCATGGACTATAAAAGAAAGCTCCAAAAGACTTGGAAAAAAGAAGAGAGCAGAATGCCACTTTGCCCAGTACTAGTTTAGTGTTACTATTTAAAACGGAATATGCTTATTTGGTGAGTTTGAAGGTTCATTTTCCACCTTCTGTTAATCTTTGGTTGTATTTTAAGAGAATGGGACAGGATGTGGACTAAATTCCTTCTGAGGTGAAGAGCAAGGTTATACTTCGGTCTCTGAGGAGGATGCCTACTGTTTCAGTGCAGAAAAAGGTTTTGAAAACTTTTGTTAAGAGTGCATTATGAAACCCTGAATTGGTATGGGATGGTAACTGTGAAAGGTATCAAGGGTGTGGGGCGTGGTAACAGACTGCTGAATTTCCTGAGTGCTGTGCCGTGCACAACTAAAGCACATGTAGGTCACAGCAGATCCCCTTCTGATCTCAACAGCATTGATATGCAGAAGGCAGAATAAGGCTTGTTCATCTGCTGGATCAGAGATCCTGCTACCTTGCTTAATCTGGTTTTTTGTTAGATAGCCAGTTGGTAGTCTAAACCCCGTGACATATATATTCTTATTTTTAGCGTTTGTGTGTTGCATAATAAAGGTATGAGAGGTGTGGAAATAAAATTGCAGCTTGGTCAGCTTCATTTTGAAGCGGATAATTCGAGTGGAAAATCAGTGGCTATTCTACAGCCTGTGTATTTTCCTCTAAACAGATATGCACAGAAATAGAAAAAGTTTGTATTAATTGATGATGATACATGAGTATCATCTAAAGATGTGGTGAAACAGGAAGATAATTGGATTAATGAGTAAAATACAATATTTAAACCCTACAATCTAACAAATGTGACACGGTGCCTTATCTAATGAGTGTAAGTGGAATCTCTCATGAGATTGGAGAACACAGTACTTTGTACTGCGTAATCTTCCATTCCCACCCCAACCACACAGCCATAATCATAAGTCATTCATGACAAAAATCAATTATCTTAGTTTTTCTGACAGCTTTTGTTCACTGTTCCTAGGAACTGTTTTTTGTCTTTTCTCAAGAGGGTATTTAGAATTTAACCTCCCTCTCTCTACTTGTTTATGTACAGTGCTGTTCATCTGCCAAATGATCATGGTGCCAAGTTCCAGCTTGGCATTTGTGGAACATTTTCCTTTCAGCCACTTGAGAATACATGCTTTGGCCTTTCCAAAGCCAGCAAATTGTCAACACTTATGAAATGGTGTAGTCTAGGCTGAAATGGACAGAAAAGTTACCAGCCTCTATCTCATTGTTTGTGGCTACAACATGACACAAACTACAGAGTTGTTGATGATAGCTTTTGAAAGAAAAATTATGAGGGGAGACTTTTGTCTTTATGATTCTGTATTTCAATAAAATTTCTCTAATTGCATGGGTAGAGAAATAAAGTTTTGTAGTACCTATTATATCCTATGGCAGACTGTTACAAGAAAAGATGCGCATCAGTAGGCCAGGCTTGTGAAAGATTGTGTAATTCTGCTCCAGTAAAATTGGCTTTTTTACAATCCATTATATGGTAAGTCAAAGTCAAAAGACCTCATTTACAAAATGGGAATCTTTACTGTAGTCACTTTCCAAACAAGGTACCTGATCAAAAGCATTTGCTATCAATTCTGCTAATTGACAGTTTCTTAAAACCTTTTATTCTGTTACCTGGAGGCAAGCTGAGGACAACCATAATCCCTGAGAAAATACTTATTTTTCTAGGATATCCTGTCTTTGTTCTGCAAATAGAGAATAGGCACAGAATACAGTTTATATCATGGTGAGAAGAAAATGTTGTGATTAAGTCTGGAATCTGTGTTCTCTTAACCTTTCAGTACTCAGTTTTTACAGGTTAAAAGAAAAAATATAAAACACTGTTAAAACACAGCAATAGGTCATGTTGTACTTTGTTAATCTGCATTCTTCCATTACAGAATGAAAAGACGAATAAATACACAGGGCTTAACCAGACAGAGGCTTTAAATCTATTAATTCATCTTTATGTGCCTAGCTTCTGCACATCCACCTATGCAACAGAATAGTCAGTCTGCTGGGTCTCTGAAGACCAGCTTTTTACATGTATGCTGGCAAGTGAATCCCATGCCTTCTTGTAAATTAGTAATAGGGAGAGAGAGGGGAAGAAGAACCACAGCAACTATCTGTTAGGATTAGACAACCTTGTAGCTGCTCAGTAAGAAGTGAAAACTGGTTGGTCAGAGCCTGAACCAATAGGTAGGAGCTGTTGCTGAGGTGCCAAAGTGGGACATACTTCTTTAGAGTACGGAGGATAGGAACAGGGAGATGATTTTGCTGGAGGTGTTTTCCAGTAAAAGGCATGGGACTGTCATCTTAATTCCATGTCTATTGGACTGTCCTAGGCTGCCTCCAGCTCACTCCCGCCCACCTGTTCTTGTCTGCATCTGGTTTGTCCAGATTCACAGCATCACAGTCCTTTTCCACTCGAATGCTGGCAGGCCTCTGGGAGAGTCTTTATCTGGTACTGTACAAAGGCAAGCTCACACCTGCCAGTACAGCTCTTTCCTCGTCCATTTACAGGATCTTCAGCAGTTGCCTCACTGAAGAGCCCATGTTTAGTCCTCCTCAAAGAGTAACTATAAGGTAGTGCTACAGCAAATAAAGAAGGCATGGGTACTTTGGTCACAACATCAAGCCAAAAGGAAAGAATAGGGTTCTCATGCAAGGGTCTGACTCCACCACCACAGCACAGAGTCTTTGGTGATGCTTCCAGTGCCCATCTCTAGTCAGGAAAAGGGCTTGAGTTTCAGACGCAGCACAATCACCTGAGCAGTCTGGGGATTGTATCTTGCAACACTGTCCATAGTCTCCTGGACACTGCTAATTTACAGGATC
This sequence comes from Machaerirhynchus nigripectus, assembly GCA_013397975.1. NCBI lineage: Eukaryota > Metazoa > Chordata > Aves > Passeriformes > Dicruridae > Machaerirhynchus > Machaerirhynchus nigripectus. The sequence goes on from VZRQ01002121.1 coordinate 710,574, forward strand.
TACAGTAATACTTGCCTCCTTACAATATCATGGATTACCCTGAGAAGTGTCTGTAGCTACTGTCTGACAACTGACAGCTGCCTGTTGGGATGAGCTTCCATGCTGGAGTGATCTACTCTCTGGAGGTGACCTCCTGAGTGATATTTTAGCTCCTGCATCAATTTTACAAGGTCCCCAATAATTTCTTAAAGGGTGGTTTTTTGTTTTTTTTTGGTTTTTTTTTTTTTCACTGAAAAACATATGAAGTGTTATGTCCTTCAGAGGCTTTCATTCCCTGCTTCCCTGCTGAGAAGAGATGGATTTTTTCTGGTTTTTTTTTTTCCGAAATTGGTGTAGAGTAGGAACATAGTTCTCAGTGGTGGTGTATCGTATAACATTTGGCTAATGCTCTGGGACTATTTCTGGTAACTGCAACAGGAGTTACAGTGTCGGGGTAGGTCTATTATATGTTCTAATGAAATAAGTAGTAGTCTGATGCAGCCTGCATGAATAACAGATTTGGATCCTTTCACCTCATTTGGGGCACATATATTAAAGAATGAGCTTTGTGCTTAAGAGAGATTACATGGGGATGATGATGAAATGTAGAAACTGTAGTTGCAAAAAGCAGTTTTATTCAGCAGCAGATTACTGTCATTTACTGCATGCTTATGAAAACTGGAGTTTCTAGTTAAAAGCAGACTCCATTAGTGTGTAAATATTAGCCTATGGAGAAATACAGCATTTCAGTTAAAAAAAAGTGGAAAAGTATTTATCAATTCATTTGAAATTTATATAATTTACTTAGTGCCTTGAGGAGGTCCTCAGTCTCTTCAGAAATACCAAATTTAGAGAGGTGCCTGCACTTGCCCAGCTATCTGATGAATAAGATAAACCAATCAAGGTAGTGGATAACTGATGTATGGATGATGCATTTCATTGTTTTGTGTTATTCCATCCATGATGGGAAATGTGTTAAGGCAGAAGTGTATCATATATTACTTTTTTCAGGTGAACACACAAAAGAACATAACATGCCCATAGACCCACAAATGAATGACGACATTTATTCCACTTGTATCTTGGGAATTATGGATTTACCTGTTCTCTTGATGCTGTTCTGCAAAAAATTTGTTGCAGTCTATTGATTAGTTCATCCTGCACCAACTTGGGAGTAGTTAATTGTATGCCTGCATAATTAAAATTGAACTATACAGATGGGTGTGAGTGATCCTGCCTCAAAACAGGCAACTGAAAAAAACCACTAGAATCCTCTGATTTATTTTAAAATGTGAAGAATTTTAGGGCAAACAAAACAAAATCCAAGCAGTAAAACAAAACACAAAATAAGGTTTTGGACTGGGAAAATGAAGCAAGAAGATAAAGGTTCAATGGAATATTGATTTTTATCCACAAAAGGAGATCACACAGGGTAGACAATACTTAACCAAGAAGACAGCAGAAAAGAAATGCACTTCCACTAAACCAATAAAGAAGCTGCAGTCACCTAGGCAGAACCATAAAAAGGACTAAAAATATCTTCCTTGATAAAAGGCATTCTAAGTGAAGGACTGACAAATATGTTTCATAGTTTTGTGATAATTTGATACTGGGAGTGAAAATGTAATTGTTTTTAGGAATCTCCTTTTTCTTCACTTCAGTATGCTTATGGTAAAACAAGTTAGTAATATACTTTGAAGATAAATCACCTCTGGATGTTTTCAGTGAGCAAAATGAATTTCCATCTTAATCTTCTTAATTTCTGTGTATTTTTTACTGCCTTTTCCTGAGGCTGTTTACTCTGCACATATTAGAGAGAAGGATGACAAGAAAATTTAAACAGGTAAGATCTATGCTTGTCTCCTTAGAAGGGAGCTTCTTTTTCTGGCTGGTATTTTTTTTTTTTTTTTTGGAATCCTGTTTTCTGACTAAGGTAGTGTTCACCAGCAGGAAGGAGTTAAACGATACCCAAACAATTCAGGAGCCATCTGTCAATCAGGGCTAATCTTGAGGCAGAAGCAATAAGAGGCTTCAGAAAGAGGGCAGTCTTGCTGGCATTTATTTTGCTTCTCTGTATTTGTCAATTGAGAATGACTGGGCCTGAATTTTTAATAAATACAAATGGTTTATTGTGTGGCAAAATCAAAATCTATGCGAAAGAAGGTGAATATCTTTCAGAAGGGCCAGTTTCTGCATCTTCAGTGTGAGATCTCAAGGTCTGTGGCTCCACAACAGGTCAGGGTGGTAGTCTGTGAATTGCATTTGACACATAGCCAAGTAGTCCTGAAAATAATTTTTAAAATGGCAGATAAGGGAGACAAGTATTCTGGTACTATTGTCATGCCTAGGGTCCTTACCCACATAGGAAAGGTTCCAGTTGGAGTAGATGTAACAGGAATCTGTTCTCAAAATAGAAACTGGTTATAGAATGGTGAAATGATCTGATAGGGATGCTGAATTTCTACTCAGTCAAAAGCAAGGTTTTTACATTATTCTTCATGCTATTCAAGGCTATCTTTTCTCATTTTTGTCTTATCTTGTGGTATGAAATAGCTTCTCATTAAATTACTTGAGTGCCCTAAGTCTGCCACATTTATCATTTACTGCCGTACATTCTGATTTTGAATAAGAAATTAGTAAATTAGCTCCAGTTTACATTATTTTCTTTGCCCAATTTACAGACTTAGACATGATACCATAGACTCCTAAGTCAGCCTTTATTGTAAGAGTAAAATGACTCAGTTTGGGCCTGGGAGCCAGAGAGCTAAATATAGTACACAGCATTAGAGCCTGGTACAGCTGGGGGAAAAGAATCCATTTTGGGACTTATAAAAGGTCATTTTGGAACAGAGGTGCCTAGGGTGCAGAAACACTTGTCCTGACATCTAACTTCATTTTGTTCTCATTTGAGAAGCGGCACAGCAGAGCTGCTGGGGACAGAAGAAAGTATAGGAAGGTAACATAGTGAGAGAAAAAAATGGACACAGAAAAGGTTTGAGCTGGTTATTCCAAAAACCAGTGCAGGATGTAGGCTATTAAATATCCATTTCTGTAGGAAAGTGGTGGTGTGGCACTGGAAATATCTGGGGTACCAGCTCTGAGTTGTGCACCAGCTTTCCCTGGCTCCAGTCTTAGAGACCACTGTCCCCATCTTTGTGGACAGAGTACCCACCAACTGCTTTTAGTTTTGGAGTGCCTTTGTAGTACTGATGTAAGGCAGTCTCTTCCACATGATAAACATCTTATCATTGCAATAAGTACTGGGACTGGGGGAGCCTGTTTCAGCATGTTCAGGTGTGTAGCTCGCTGGGACCAACTGTTTGGTGGCACTCTGTCTTTATGAAAAATGCTCCAACAAACCTGTTGGAGGAGTTCAGCATGCTGGAAAGGAGAATTCTGAAAAGGTGTGTTATATATAAAAATCCCAGGCATCGCGTATGAAACTGTCCCAGTTGCAAGACAGGGTCCCATTCTAGGACAATAAAATAGCATATGGCTCTGGCCTTGTGTTCCATTTTTAAGATCAGTTTGCAACTGATCCACTTTTCATTGATATTTGTAAATAATTTATCTCCTCTCAGTTATTATAAAATAATTTGTTTATCTCCTCTCAGTTTATCTCAGCTAAAACTGGTGAAACAAAATGCTTCTGAAAATATTTCTCAAATGTAGAACAGTCTTTTGAACAGCAGTGTTAAAACATGAAATAGTTATAATTTTTCTGTTATAGGCTATGTTTTTCAGCCTAGAATAGGCAGCTGGCAAGAGCAAATCTTTCATGTGTGAAAGGGCAATCCCCCCCGACTCCATCAGTGACTGACTTTGGTTGCTAGCTGTGTAGCACCAGCAGAGCCAGGACAAGGTATTAGAGTGTCTGCTTCAACTGAGTCCTGCTGAAGACTGTTGGGGAGTGATACAGCCTAGCTGCTGTGGTACAGGAAACTCATTTCACCTCATCCTTTTAGGGTGGGTGAAGAAATGGGTGCAGGTATGGCAACCCACACTTCTCTTTTGTCTTCGTACTAGGGTGCCTCTGGGAGAAGAGATGTTTATTTCAGTGGCCCCAACTCTAAAAACAGCAGCAAGACTTTTTGCAGTGCTCAGAGACAGCTCAGAAAGGACACAGCATGCAAAAAAGTTGTTTGGATTACATGTGGAAGTGCTGCCATGCTTCCAAAGGACACTAGCTACATGTGCAATCTATGCTACTGATAACAACAGTAATTCTATATTCTGAAATGACAACAGCTCCATTTCAGAACTTTATTAAAACTTCCTTTCCAGGCAAATAACTGTTTCTCCTGATTAAATTTCTGGAATTTTAGCTGATGCACAATGAAAGACATAGTTTGCTTCCATTTGAACTGGCATGGCATGGAGCCATGGCATACACTTAGTAGGAAACTATAATCTTGTTGAGTGTGTACAAACTCAGGATACTCTGTGCAAATTCTTTATTGAAACAATGATCAATGTACAAGCTACATCACATTTCATTTTGCCACTTCAGCATGAACTGGTCTCTTTGTGGTTTACGGCCGTGAGCTATAAAATCATAACAGTTATTGAAATCAAAATACAGTAACTTCTTCTCAAAAGAACACATTCATATTTGTCATACATTTCTTGTAAAATCAAAAAGGATTTCATAATAAATGAAATATAACTTACAATACTTTAGTGCAAGCATTTCCTTTGCATCTAAGAAGCTTTCAGTTGTCCCACTAAATATGGCATACTTACGAGGCCAACTCTTAAAATAGCATGCTGCCAAGATATCCCATGAGAACTTTGAAAATTCGACACTGTTAACACTTTCTAGAATTAGTAAATCTGACCAAACTGAAAGTCAGAAAGCCCTGGTTATATGTTACAGTACTTTTGTCAAAAGGTAACTGCAAATCAAGGAACTGACATAGTATGTACATTAGAATAAAACAGGCACTGATTTAAAAAGAAATCAACATCTGCCCGTATATGCCATTTTGCAAGTTTTATGATTATAAAGTAATTTTTAGAAGCATACTTCTGTGCCTTACCAAGTACCAATAAACCTGCACAAAAATGCTGGTCTATGGGTTCTTTTAAATTTTTTATATGACAGACAAAGAATAACTGAAAGGTAGGTTTCATCACAAATATGCACAAATCAGAGAACAAAAAAAGGATCAGCAGTAAACAAGTGCTGCTCAAAAAGAAAATATTGAGAAAATAGATAGTGAATACTATGTTTAAATGGTCTGATTAATATGGTCTTACATTTACAGAAAAAATAATAATAAGTGTAAAATTCAAATCCAACACTAATTTTTCTGCTGCAGAAATCTAGTCATCTTTCATGAAGTTTTGGCAAAAATGTTTGAAAATGGTGTACATTTATTGTGCAAATCTATTTTCCTTATTAAGCCTGGCTTGGTGTTCCTTTGCTTTTAGAATGCAATTTCAGTTGGACTGGATTTTCCAGATTCTGAGTGTTTTAAGAACCATTAGTGTTTGGTGGTACAATAAATAGAAAAATATAACAAAAGGTGTGCATAGTCCAATGATGGGAACAGATTAATGTCCCTGAAGTGCTTAAGGTGCATGAAAATACATAATAATGCAAACATTAACGTTTTCTTAGAGCCATTATTAATTTTATGTTTGTTAATTGTGTTCTTGGACTGCAGAGTAGCCATTTGCTAAGAAATACTGCAAGACATAATTGCATACTTTATAATAGCACAGGCAGAAAGTTTGGAACAGGAAAGAAAGGTTTGGGTCTTGCTTCCCATCTGTCTTCCACGAAGGAAGTTCCTGAAAGTGTATGAAATGCTTTAGGCTTAGAAGTGTCATATGATGGATGCATAAGATACTGAGCAGCATACAAAAAACCACAAAAAACCACATAAACCAGAACCATTGGTTCTGTATAAAATCTGCATTTCTTCACCTACATTGCTGTTCAGTTTTTATTCCGATAATAACACAAAGCTAAATGTCCAGACTGGTTGGAGCAGTCTGTGAACTCTCAGCTCTGAGTGACTCCAGCTCTAGAAAATTCAGGGTTCCCTCTGACCTTGCAACAGCAGGAATCCAGCACTCCATGTATTGCATGTATCTAATCCAAGTACATGTTGCTTATATGTGGTTTGCACTGTGCGTCTGTGTGCACTTCAAACATGCCCTTTGTGGGCAACCTCTGGGGAAAAACATCATCTGTATCTTCAAGGGAGAAGTTCACTATTACACAGTGATACTGAAGAAATCCATGGGGATTGTTTGCTCTCAAATGTTTCTCAATAAATAAATAATAAAGAGGCTGGAGGACAGCCTGAGAGAAGCAGTCAGGGTCAGAACACCATAGAAATACATGAAGGGGTCTGATCTCTACTGTAAAAACTTCATAGTTTAAAAAGATTAAAATTAAAATACTGTAGTTTAATAAATATTTTTATAACTTAGAAAAAAGTTAAAGTGTCATTTTAAAGTTATTTTTATGCTTTCAAGGAGAACATCCTTGCTTATCTGTGCAATCTTAGTTGGGCACCAGGCAGGTAACTTTAGAATGCATGGGCATTGTTTGTAAATGCTGGACAGGCAGAAACATCAACATGCCTCTTCTCAGGAGGTTAAGGTGAATTAAAGGAGTTTAGTGCAAGTTCCTGCTTTTGTTTCTGCCCTTGTCCTTTTTCATATCAGAAGCAAATCAAGTAACTTGAAAAACTGATGTGAAAACTAAACAGAAATGTCCTTTGGATTCAGACAAGACATTAACAGTTTGCATCAATACTATTATCAATCACACTGGTCAGAAGTGAGGTTCTTTATGGTATTCTCCTAATCTAACTTCTGTTCTACATTTATATTGCTTTGCTGGAACTCAAATATTTCCAGTCACATTCCTAAAGGGACTTTGCCCTTGCATGTTTCCTTTTGGGCATGTGCAAATGCATTTTGTATATAAACCTGCCACTGTGGTGAGCACAAAAAACCATGAGACATCTGAATGCTGCCATTTCTCACAAGCTGGTTGTAAAATCTGAAGTTCAGTATTAAACATGTAATTTTTTTTTTTAATAACCACTGAAAGGTAAATATGGAGCCTTCTCTGCATCACCTATGTAAGTCATGGGGTATTCCTGTATTACAGTGCTAGTGAGGCTCTGCACTTTAACATGAGGAAGTTTACATAATGTCCTCAGTTCATTATCAAGGGTTCTTTTATGTACCTGCCACACTGACTTTGTCTTTTCTTGATTACCTGTGCAGTTAATATAAATGATTGCCTCCAACAGACACCTTATGGAAATGGGGCTGCTTCATTAACATGTCCAGAGAGCCATCCATGCACCATCTCCCCACAGACCTAAGAGACTTCTTTTTCTACAATATACTGGATTCCAGATTTATTTTAACTATCTATACTTATACTACAATCTTTCTTAAAAACTGTAAGGTGATAGTTCGTTCATTAGTTCCAAACTAAATGTGTCAGGTAATTAAGTAATATGCTATTAACCCTACACAAACTCCTTGTAAGTGCTTTCTTTCCAGACCCACTGCAGAGAAGGTACTTTTTATTGTCTATCTGCAAGAGAAATTATCACTTCCCTTCCACTTCTGGCATTTCCTGGCAGGAATATTGATCCTTTTTAACGCCACTTTTTTTAATTGCTGTGATCATTAAAGCTTACTGGGGTAGAGTCAAATGTACTCAAGCAGTGAACATCCTACATGTAGGAGGTTCCCAAAATATCAACACAATTATATCACATTAAACAGTTTGCATGACTGTCTTTGTAATTTTATAGGACACTTGATTATGGTTTTTTTTTTTCAGTTTGGATACAACACTCTGAAATTGATACTTATATATGAATTTAGGCTTGAGCTTCAGAATATATGAATTTGCTCAAAATTAATAACCCAGATAAAAGGGTATTTTGCCATTTCAGCCTTGTCATCAACTGATTACTGGCATTTGCAGGACTGTTATGGACCCTCTATATCTTCTGGTAAGGTAGTACATAGTTACTTCCAAATTACTTCAAAACAAGACATCTTGCACATTTGCATCTTTTGCCATATAAACTTCTGGCAACACAGAAAATGCTCAAATGTATGCAAAAATCTCCTGCAGAGCTGTTGGACTGCAACTTTCTGTAAGACATTTACAGGCTTTTCCATCTGTAATATACACCTCAAAGTTGTTTCTCCATGCAAAACAAACAATTGTTGGCATCTTCATTCCATGAAGAAGGGAAAACTATTTCCCATGTGGCTAAGCAGTGTGGTCTCAAATTAAATGGAAACATTTTAACTTTCTTTAATAGCCCTCTAAATCACAATGCAGCTGAGCAAACAGGCTTTGTAAATGGGATCTATTAGGATTTTATTTGGCTACTGGAGTGCTGCTTCTTGGGCAATATTTCAAATTCACAAGTTAATATTTGCAAAAATGCAATAGATGGAAATAAAGAGAGTGAAGGAGAAAAATGGAAACCAGTTTTATGTTTAGTAAGTTCAAGTGTCCTACATCAAAGACTACCAGTGACTTTCGGGAGGCCACTACAGATGACTCCAACCTAGAAAATGCTGAGGTAAATGTTTCTTGGAAATATTCCTAATCAAAAAGAGCAATTAATATTAATGTAATAGCAATTACTCTGCCATACATCATGGTAAACTTAACTCAAACTGAGAAGAAAGTGCCAAATAATCCACTTAACATGCTTTTGCTATGATAGTCTCCAGGTAAGGCTTAGCGGCAAGTACAATATGTATTTTTAAAAGAGCTCCACCTGATTTCCCTGCTATGCATAGATTCAGGAGTAACTATCATACATGGCTTTCATATATAACGCATGTATTTTTGTCATTTGCCAATGCTGTGTCATCAGAACTGAGTTCAGCAGAAGGCTCAGGAGGGGGCTCCGCAGGAAGGGCTGGTGTTTGAGGAGTGTCTTCTTCCTTGGTGTCCAGCTGCACGCTTTCCTGTGACTGACCGTCCATGCAGTCCTTTTTGGACAATGGGTGAACTGACACTTTTATTGCAATTTGTTGAGGTGGCTCATGCAGTGACGATGCGTCCGAGTCAGCTGTGGGAGATTCACTGCGCGTCAAAGCATTTGGGATCATATAAAGCTCATCTGTTTCAGTGGTTTCCTGGCCTTCTGCTGTCTGCCGTACAAAATTCTGTCCTTGCTCCTCCAGACCAACAACCTCCATGATTTCTTCCATTATAGTCCTGCAGTTCATGATGAGAGGTGGCAAAGGTACGCTCCGAGCAAGCTCTTCAATATAGCGAGCAAATTCCATGGTCTTGAACTGTGTTACTTTGGCAAGCTCGAGCGTTTTGGCTGATGTGATAATTGGGATACGCTTTGCAATCTCAAAGGCCTTCTGAAGTTTCTCTGCCCCTTCTGTTCTGAAGAATTCATTGATTGCTTTCTCGGTTTTCTTCAGATGACTGCTCATCATACATAACCGAGTAATGTTCAGTATCATAACAATGGTAAAAGCTACAAGGCAGACAATCATGTAATAGATTCCCATATCTCCAGAGGTAAAAACAACCCTCAGCGTCACAGTATTGTTAACACTGCCGAACACATTAGATGCGACACACGTGTATTTACCTCTGTCTTCAAATGACACGCGGGTAATGTTTAGTAGCCCATTGTCAAGAAACCACCATTTTCCTGTTGGAGAGGAAAAAGAGTAACTTAGAAGTATTTTGTCACATGACCAGCATAGTCTTAAACATCAGCTTTGTCAAACTAGCTTCAGGTTTTGGAAGAAGGAAGTAATGTTCACAAGAAGACAAAGAATTTACCATCATAAAGGCCTGAGATCCTAGCTGTGTTACTATCAAATCCCTGACATCAGCTGTGGATAGTCAGAGCATGCCCTAAAAGGGTCTCATAAAAAATGCTAATATGCATGACATCTATCTCAATCTTGTGGTCAGTTAAGTTACAAAGATAGGACTACTTACCCCAGAGAGCCTCCCAAACACACGTCACACTTCCTCAAAGAACAGGATCAATGGGATTGTGAGGCAGAAAAACCTACTAAACCCTCCTTGTTTTGTTCCCTGACAAAGCATTTGCTTACAATTGGGTTATTTTTGGTGTTTTGTTACAGTATCTCATATAATTCTGTTAATGTAAACTTTAAAACCCCTAACATTTCAGACATCATATACTACATTGCCTGCCCTTGGAGGTGTTGAGAAACTGATTTTGAAGTATGATATTAAAGAGAGGGAAGTAGGATAGGAGGAGTAAGATAGATGGGAAGGAGAAGAGCCATGACAGGGAACACACTGTTTGTCGGTAGGAACCTCTACACATCATGACAGAACTTCTTTTACCTTTAAAAGTAATTTCTGTCAATGTAATATCAGTGATAACTTTGTCCACTGCATGGACATATGCATTTCACATACATGAAAACTCCATATTCTCTGAACCTAGCACAGCAGAACAGTTTAGGTATGAAACTGCATTTGAAACAATATGTTAAAAAGCCATCACTCCTGCCACTGCTAAAGTGATTCAAGATTCACCTAATTACTATATTTGCCACTATATAATTCACTTATTATTAAGATTTTTATTCAACTATCACTACAGTATTTAAGAGCTGAGGACGTATATTTTTTCTTCATTGGTGTGATATGACTTCTTAAATTGCAACTTTGCTATAAAAAACATAAGTCAAACCCAACAGGAAAGCCTGGTGTCAGTTCTTTCCTTCATGTAAACCCACACCTGGAAGTTTTCACACTTCCAGGTGGAGAACAGCCAGAAAGTGGAGTGCCTCTGTGCCTTCTGAACACTTCATACAGGGAGATGTCCTACAGAAGATTTCAGAAGCAGTAGCAAAGGCTGGTATAGCCAACAAGATCAGCTAGTACATACTGCTGCTCAGAGGAAGACTCAACTGTTTTCAATCTCTGTAACACAATCCCAAGCCATTCTAGACAGATATCTGCTGAATGTAGTAATGGAATTTCAATAACCTTCTACAAAAAGGAACGTCAGGTGTTCACCTGTCTTTACCATCAGAGTTTTTTTTTTCCTTAAACCTAACCTAACCAGCTGCTATTTAAGTCTATTAAGGCAGCTGAAAAAAGACACGGAACCTGTGATCAGAGAATTAAACCTGTGCAAAATCCCTGTGCAATCATGTAAATCACAAGACAGGATTGCAGTCCTGCCACAGATTGAGGTATACCTTGCTTCTACATTTATTTTATCCTTTTCACAGAAGTTCTTTCATTATTAAAAAGATTATTCTATTTTTTTTTACTTTATTTCTTTTAAAGAAATTGTGGGCAATTCTGAGACTAATTAGTCAAAACCCCCTTTAATTCAGAGTAGTTATCAGCTTTTACCATGTTCAAAGTTTTTCTAATTACACATGGCTTACCCAAATTTTTTACATTATCCCCAGTAGAAGCCTGCGTAGAAAGTATTCCCACAAGATCCCTGCCTCAGTTCATGTGTACAGACATGTTCTTAATTACATCTTTTTATCCTCTTACTTAGAAGTTTTAACTTAACTGAAACACTATTTTTTACCCCTTATAACTCTTGAAAACACCTGAATCATTTTGCTTGAAATTAAAAAATGCAGAATAAATAAAAGCTCAGTTTAAATCAGACCTTCATCTTTAAAAAATCACCCCAATCTGCTAAAGTTAGGCAAATTCACAGGAAAACTCCTTAAAGAGGAAACATTAGCATCTGTAACAGATGACACTTCTTCCTCCACCTCCAGCATAACAAAAAATACAGAGTATTCACTGCTCAGTATTTCTTTGAATTGCAATGCTGGTCCTTTTTGCAAAGTAGGTTTCTATTAATTGTGAAATAACAAGACACGTTGTGATGTAACCTGGCTCCAGCTGTTATAAATGACATAATGACATTGAACTGTGACTCAGTGACTGGGTCTATGCCAGTGGATCCTGACAGACATATTAAGCCAAATAAAACAATGATTAGAAAAGGTGTCATTGCTGGGGTTTTGATAATTCAATGCCATACTCAGCATCACAAAGAAAGGTCTCAAGCTAGGAAACATTTCCTACAGAAAGACAGTTTCTTAAAGGAGGTAGTGCACTGTTGAAATTCTAAGTTATGTTGTCTTAATACTACATCTGCAATTTTTACTGATTTGGTCAAATTTTTTGCTCACCTACCTAAATGTTTGTTTTAGCCAGCTCTCTCAGCTGACTACACAGAGACCTAAATTTAGATGCCTAACTAAATGGGAAATTTTCTGTTAGTGAACCTTAGCAAAACACTCCAGCACACTAATCGCCGTATGTTGCCACAACCACACAAATCATATTTGAAAGTCTGCTTAGTAGATCAAGTAGTTCCTTTTTCTAGCTTTACTCAGAAAATGATAACATGCTGTAATGTAAAACATAACCAGTTATGCAGTAAGCTCTTACAGATATACACTGCTCTTTTACATCAAGCTGGGTCAATCGTTACTCCTGTCACAGCAGAGTTCTCTGTCAGGTCAGCCATTAGTTAGGCACGCTATCTTACAACTAAGAGTTTATTTCATCATGCTGTGAACAAAGCAGTCACTATGGAAGGATTACATGAGAAAAACGCCTTTCATACACCCACACTCTGCTCAAACAACCCTTAGAAGTATAACTAGGATTATCACCCAAACCTTCCATTTAAGGAAAATAAGCTCATTTGTAATTAAGGTCTCTGGCAAATGCCACTGAAGTCTTAAATAAAGCCAGAAAGGCTCAAATTTGGCCTGTCCTTCTGACTGCTGCCCTATATAGTTTTTGCACTTGGTTGTTCAGGCCATCTCCTGTTTCTCACACTACCATGGCACTGCACATAAAGACAGCAGGCGTATCAGGGAGTTAGCTGTGTTGAGGTCACGCCAACAAACTATTCTCATATGTCATGAGAATCCTCCTTTGTGTTGGGAAACAGCTTTTTAATCTTTTTTGGTGCCAGAAAAGAACAAAGGAGGACAGAATGAGAAACAGGAATAAACCCGAAGTCTTCCAATGAAAAGAGGCCTGTCTACACCTTCTTTTAATTGCTTCAGCTTCTTGCTATGTGTTGCTATAAATAACACATAAAAAGCTACTGTTTTCTTCCAAGGTGCACATAAAAGATTTATAACTGCCACCAGGCTTTCATTTATTTTCACACAGGAAAATACCACAGCCCGGCCATTAAATTCAGGTTATTTGTCAACTTGCTGAAATCAGAAGTGTCTCTGGATAGGCTACATCAGTGCTATTACTAAGATCTTACCTTTATTCTCCTCCTCTTGGAGCAGGCGGCCATTGGAATTGTACCATCTGTAACGTGGACTGGGACTCCCTTGGACATTGCAGTCAATCAAGGCACTTCTGCCCTCCTTGACTATGATGTGGTCGATGCGGGAGATCACCACAGGCGCAGCCCCCGTGTGTGTGTCAGTGCGGTTGAAAGTGCTGTTACTGACATCTTCAGCAGTGCTCAAAGCTGCTAATAAGATGACAAGGCGTGTGGTAGGCAGAAAGTACAAGAAGTGGTGGCTGTTCAGTATGTCCATTTTCCTTCAGTGGTGTACACGACGGGCTGGGAACTGGTTCTGTTGAATGCAGGTCCTTGAGGTGAGCAGGTCACAGGAGAGTTCTACTTTGATCTGTGCAATTTTATGTTTAAAATATCCTATAAAATAAATAAATAAGTATAGCGAGACAGCATATATTTAAAATAGTGACACATTCATTAATGCATTTCACAATCATTAGCGCAGTGTCTTGTCTAAATGCTAATGTTATCACAGTCCTTATCCTTACTGGAAAAAGATGCATACATTTTCCTGACAATGGTGTTGTTCAGAGTGACAGGCATAGGAGAAGGCTTTTATCATCTAGACACTTATCAGCAATTTAGCTACAGTAGCAGCTACAGTTTTATGCCAAAAGTTCAACAGATTTTTCCTTTTTTTTTTTTAAACATTTGCAAAATCAACAGGAAAAACAGAGGTACAGCATGTTAAAAGCTGTCACTACCAGTTTGGTGCTGCAACTCTATCACGTGCATGGTCTTAGATGAACTGTGAAACATGGTGTAAGAAAGAACAATTCCAGGAAGGGTTTTTGGATCTAGTGTTGAAATCCTTCCTATACACTGTTCTTCCCAAACACCGCAGAACATACAGCAAAACATCTCAGACCATTCACTTTTCTTAAGCTACTGCTGTCTGAGATAAAACATGGAAGAATATTCTTAAAAGAGGGTATTTCATGCTTGATAACGTAATTTCAATGTTGTTATTTTTAGAGCAGATTTGTAAAGAAGAGTACTTGCTAGTGGCATAATTATGGTTAATGTTCCTTGGAGATACAAATGAAGTTAGGACTTTTCTGTTCCTTATGTGGCATTAAGCATTTTGCCTGTGTACTTTTTGCACACTCTCCCTGCAGTATTTTCCCTCAACTAATCATCTACAATGAGGCCTTTCTAAAGCAGTGATTTCAGTTTCTGGACAGAGGCGGGGGGGTTACAAATGTGCTCTCTATTGGCCTCATTATGCTGCCAGTGAGCACAATTGGCATTCAGTACTGACTGAGGGCATAGTGTTGGCCTCAAAAGGAGCACCTTGGAAAATTTCACTCAAGAGTCTAAAGGCCACAAATCATGTTAAAATCACAGAGTGCCCAGCTCTATATTGGTTTTACTCATATGTTTCTAAGGCAAATAACTGAAACTTAGTGAAACTTATTAGAGGAATCTATCTGGAATCCAAATATAGGAAACTATCAAACAAACTTTTCCCAAATGAACATTTCCATTTAAAAACCGTTTTATATTTTCTTAAATATACATTTGACCCATGGTAACTCATCTGCCTTAGCATACAAAATAACTGCTGACAAGATAATTTCCCTAGATCAGTTCCATATATAAAGGAAACACTAAAATAAAAAGAAACAAACAAAAAAATCCACTTCCCTATCTTCTGTATTCAAAAAGGAAAGAAAGCAACATTACTGTCTTTCACTGGTAGTAGTTGACTTAGGTTGTTTTCTTTTCTATGCATCCTCTCTTCTCTGTAAAGCAATGAACTTGCTTTCATACCGATAGATACAGCTGTTACTGAAAAACCAAATTAATTCTTCCATTTCACAGGATTAATCATTACTAGAAATGAAAACCTATGGTTTTTTAGATAAACTGCAGGCATAATGTAGAGGTCTGTCCCAGCTTCAAGCCTGTCCTTGTTTTTCTCTGCTTTTATAATTACTGACTGTGGAAGTATTTTTCTTGAAGAGACAGAATAATTTTTAACTTTAAATTAATATGCAAATCTCATTTGTCATATAAAGCTATATAAACAGTTACTTCAGAAATCTATTTCCAATTATGCAAAGCATGTAGAGTCTGTGCTTTTGAAGATCTGTATAGGTACACTCTGTCTGAGTCAGCAGTTCGGAAAAAACCCTTCAGTTCTGCCTATTCACTTCAGTAACTATTTACATCTCATTTCTACTACTCCATTAACCTTGGAGACTGACATTCTTCATGGTTACAGATATTCAGTCTACAAAATGTTTCTGTACAGTGTCATAGATCTGCATTGCGCCATACAGAAAAGCCAAAATCACACTTCCTGGCAAAGGAGCAGGAACAGAGACTGGCTGGATTAAGACAATGGGAAGGGCAAAAGAACAATGCAAACTGATTAAGCTTTGTGTTCTAATTACTGTCAGTGGCTTGTTATTACTGTATTTGGGTCTATCATATATTTTTACAGCAGAAAAATAAGTAGCAATCAAAAAAAGGTGTTTATTGTGGAGAGCAGTTTGCATTCCAGAAGGAAATGAAATAGCATCTCCCCAGCGGGTGAACAGAAGACCTGTAAAGAAGGAACCAGCAGTGTATTAGGAAGCTCAAGGTAGCTGATGGCCCACTGATGCCCCTCAGGGACGTGGGCGGAAGTTTGGAAGGTGTGCGATGGCTGTAAGGCGTTGCCTGTTCTGTATGTTTACCTGTTTTGAATGCAGAGCATATGAAAGCAGAAACTGTGCCTTTGTGTAGTGATAGCAAATGTGACTAGTCCACAGTATGGCCAAAGGGTCAATCACTTGTCTGAAGCTAACATTTTGGCACAGAATTGAACCACAAACAGCTGCAGTAAATTTTAAGAAATAAAGATGAATAATTTATGTCTATTCTGTATGATTCTTACCTACTTCTTACTCCTGGGAATGTACTTTCTCATGTATATTCCTGGAATGTAGAATATTAGGAAAACACTAAATACCTCTCTAGATACATTTCTATTAGAAATAAATACAGTTTGATGGCTAATATGATGAATAATCAGGCAGTAGGTTTAAAGCAGAATGTTTGGAAATGAAGGTTGCTGCTTTCATATGCCATCCAGGGAAGTGCCTGAGTATGTTTGAGACAGGAGAGATCTCTCTGAAGAATGTTTTAAGATGCAAGTTTAGACAAATGTTCCCAGAGCAACTAGGAAGCAGTAGGCAATCTTTCCTTTGGTGTTCATCCTCTCCAATGTTATCAGGGAACAAAAAGAGATGGAAGAAACCAAAGGAGGTTTTCTTAGCCCCAGCTGACACAAGAAAGTTACAGGGTGGCCATGCTGGGACCTGCATGTCCAGGACCCTCTGCAAACCTGCTGGGCATGACCAAAAATGCTGGAGGCATGTTAGGAAAGAAGGAAGAAGCAGAGAGAGAACTGAAAGGGTAGAAAATGTGCTCACACCAGATGCTGATGCAAAGGAAGATTTGCTGAGAGTTCTTGTCCTCCTGCTTTGCCATAGGCACAAGAGTTGCCTGAGGATATCAGGGAACACAGATCTGGGAGCCAGTCGCTTTGCTAAACATAAGTGATGTAGTAAGTTATGGTTTAATCACACAACTAAATGGGGAGAAGACTGAGACAGAAATAGGACTGCTAGTGATGTCTGGCAAAGCAGCAAGAGAATCCAGAGCATTGGAGAAGTGGGTACAGTCACTCTCTGTCACCCTGTCACCCAGGATCTTGACCACAAGAGGCAGCAATTAGCTGTGACCCATGATAAACCTGATGAGGGCAGCCAAAAACTGTAACCTTTTAATCTGACTTAAGTCAGAGAAAGCTGGATTGACTAGACTAAAACAAAGATTCCTGTAATAACTCCTTGAGACTGAAAGTAACACAGTACTCTAAAGGAGGACATCTGCAGTCCTGAGACTCACTTTGTAGAAACAGATAAGAGTCTCTAGGAGCATTTTTGCCATGACAAGGTCACTATAAACGAAAAGCTAACTCCTGGTCGGTCATGGAAAGAATGAAATATCCAAAGCACATGACCTACCTGTAAAATACAAAAAATAAAACTCTATATAATATAATTAATGTGGTAACATATACTTTTATTCTTTTTTTTTTTTTTTACTTTTAAATTTGTGGTGCATGAAATGGAAAAAGAACACCCCAGGCTATTTTGAGCTATGTCTTCCATCCAAAGCTGTGGGACATGGACAGGCTTAACTCCAAAGATGAAATGAAAGGAATCCCCAAACTCTCCTCCAGCACCTAGAACATGTATATAGGAAAGTTCCCTGCTGTATTGTATCTGGAACAATATTCACCACTCAACAATGGTTGCCAGTGGTCCATAGATTAAATAGTTCTGTTTTTTAATTCCCCAACCCATATGGTGTAAATTGAAAATATTAAAGTAACAGACTTACTGCTTGTGAGATTAACTTCCAAGGAAAAAGACTTGAGCCACATGAGAACACATGACAAGCTTTTCTTCTAAGTGACATGACAGCCGGCTCTAGCATGCTCTCTATGCATTTCTGTCCAGAGAAATCCCCTGGAATGTGCTCCAGAAAAAGCAGAGCTGCAGAGTGATAGTTTTACTCCTAATTAATGTGAAACATGGACAAAAGCTGCAGTTACAACTTCTCTGTCCAAAATCAAGCATCAGTCTAAACAGAAGACACAGCTAGGACTGACTAGGAACATTAATCAGAGACATGTACTTTCTGACCATTTATTTTTTCATGTCATAGATCTGTTGCTTCCCATACTATTGCCACCAAAGAAAATGACTGTGGGTGCGGGGTCATGTTGTAAGTGCTGCATTTGTGCAGAACAACATGATGACAGAGCACAAAAGAACAGAAAAGGAGATCAATGATGCATACCTTTTCCTGGCTCGCTCACATCTGTAAGACTGGCCTGTTCTTGTTCTTGGAATAATGTGTAATCCTATTAACTGTGAGGTTATTCAATTCAGAAGTGAAGCACAAGAAGCCAGCTTATTGCATAATGCATAAATTGTGCTCCTATAGCTTTAACATCCCAATGCCATCTTCCTTGGCTTGTAAAGGTCCCTTCCTTTCCTTGAAAATGAATGATTTTCATTCTAGTTCTCACTTGTCTAAAATAAGTATAAAGGCTGATGCTACAAACCAAAATTAAGGCTAGTTTTTTATTATTCAAAAACTACTTGCTACTTTTCCTAGTTTCCATAGGCAATGTCTTTAAAGAGTGGGCAAAAGTACAAGTTAACAGGTGTTAGTGAAACAGGAATGTAAATGAAAGAACCTATGCCACACAGGTGAGAAGCTCACTGCCAGTTCACAGGCTTATGAGTGAGAACCACCTACTGAAAAGTCTAATTATTAGGGTGCAGGCATGCAGATGAAAAGAAATGTCACTCATTTACAACTATCAGAAAATTTCTGACTTATTTTTCTACTCATTTGTCAGCTAATAAAATATGAATGCTTGGTTCCAGAAGAGCCACTCTGTTCATTCTCCTGGAGTGGGGGATTTCAGTCCTTCATAACTTCATGGCTTTCTGTTTCCCTGGCTATGTTGAATAGGTGACCTGCTGGTGATGTTTGTAAGATGAAGAGCTTCCTTCTGCACATCTAGATTGGGGATTCCCAGCTGGGCAGCACCCCCCAGCTATATGCTTATTTAGTCTCTTTAGCTGCCTTCAGCTGCCTTCAGCTGCCTGGGAACTTTAGGAAACCTCTCAACAGAGCTGAGCCCTGGCCATGTGTGCTCAGCCACCTGGTGTCACACTTGCTGCCTTCAGCCACCTGATGGGACAGTATAGAGCAGACAGACACGGGCTCCTCTCAGAGATGAAAGGACTTGAGACAAGGGACACAAGCTGTAACAACAGAAATGATGATTATTTATGAGAAAAAACTTTTAAGCAGGAGGTCAGTTAAGCCCTGCAATAGGTTGCCCAGATGGGCTACAGAATCTCCATCCTTTGAGAAGTTCAAAACTTGACTGAGCTGGTATACACTGGCCCTGCTTTGAGCAGCCTGTTGGATCAGATGGCCCCTAGAGGCCTCCCCTAATCTAAAGAAACTCTAATACTCCAGAAACACAAATACAAGAGTTGCCTTGGGAAAGTCAATGTGAAAAAATATGTCTGATCTTAAAAATTGCCATATGGGATTCTGGGAAATTGTCTTCATGATCAGCTTCATAATTTTTTGAGTAGTAGCATTTTAGAATTTTAAGACAGGCTGAGAGTGTTGACTACAGTCTGAAAAAACAAGTATTTGGCCTTCTACATTGTGCTTACATGATAAGTAAGTAGAACAGTACATCTCCTCTTTAGCACATAGAGAAGACTTATTTCCAGCCAAGGTAACTCTGAGCATCTTTGTTGCCCTCCTCTGGATTTGCTTCACCCAGTTCACATCCTTCTTGTGCTGAGGACCCCAGACCTGCAGGCAGTACTCCAGGTGGGGTCTCATAAGGGTAGAGTAGAGGGGGAGAATCATCTCCCTCAAGGTGATTGTCTCAATTTCTTGACATAGGATAAAATAAGAGCTGGGAAGCTATGAAGACTCCAGGCACAGATTCATAGATTATGACAGCCTATGATGAATGTGGGGACTTAACTTCTGTGTATGCATTGTCCTCTGAGTGTATGACTCTGGGCTTATCATATCTTATTTTAACTTACCATTAAAAAGTTATAATTCAGTTGTCCACACTTATATGGACTGATAAATCTGGGTTTTCTTTCTACATGGTATTTTAATGACTGCAGCAAAAGCAAAGTTCTATATTTAGTGGGGAAGCTTGCTGTTTTTCATCAAGGCAGGTAATGTCATGAAAATGTCCTACTGGGTTGTAGGCCACCCAGATCATAAAGAAAATTCAACACTATCGATAGTGGAGATTTTTCAAGGCCCAGCTTATGTTTGATTATGTGTATAAATGCTTTGAAGAATTTTATTCTTAGAAATAAAAACTTTGTTTATATAGATAATCTAGATTTATTTGGTGTTTGTATTTATTTGGAGGCTGTACAATTACCATTCGATATAGTTTTGTATACAAAGCTCTTATTCCAGAAATATTTGTATTGCTTTAAAAGTCCCTTGCTTAACTCCTTGCAAACTTTCAGCCCAGCTGCTGGTTTGCTGTTGCAGTAAATGCAGATGGATCAGTGCTTAAAAGTTCCCTCTGTTGAGAAAGGAGGAATAATGAAAGTGCACAGAGAATCCCTCCCACACTTCTATGTACATCTGCACTCTGCCTGGCCTCACCAAGATCTACATATATTTCATTTTCTTTATGCATCTTGTGTCTTTTATTTATTTCAGCACTCTGTAAGCATTATTCCGCCAGCAGTTTAAATAACCAAAGTCAGCAAATGCAACAGATGTCATATGCTCTTGACAAGACTTATGAGACTCTGCTAAGAACATAGCAATGCACAGTGTGGCCCAGTTCACTTTCTTCCACTTCCTCCTTTGAGCTCTGCTTGTCAAACCTAACCATCCCTTAAGCACATCTGGTGGTTTTCCTTTTCCAAAGGAAGAAGGAAAATTCCAGATGTAGGACATTTAAACAAGACATGAGACTAAAAATTAGGTTTTGCTTTAAAAAAGATATAAAGGACTTTGCAGGCTAAAAATTGTATTTTAAATCTAAATTTTGAACAACTGAATGTTTTCAGTGCACTGATATAGCTTTTTTATACGCTATTTTAACAAAAGGCTCCCATATTATTTGGAACATAAAAGAAAAAAGAATAGGAGAAAACATATTTGAGTACAACTAAATCTTCTCTATCATTACAGAACTGTAAGATGGATATAATTTTTAATGATTGGCTTTCATGTTTATTGGTTGCTGGGATACAAGGCAAAGAGGTTACACATGGGTGCCATGATTAGGACAGGATTAACCTTGTCAGAGAGGGAATTTAAAGGAATCTAACTGCTCATGACTGATTGCAATTGAAAGTGATTATTTCAGGTTAAGTGTCTGCGCCTCTTTCCTCCACAAGTAACAAAGGGGACAGAAGATGAATTCCAACAAGTTTGCCCTACATCACACAGCACCCTAAGTCTTGCTTGTACCCAAATGTGATCAATTCAGCCCTCTCCAAGCATGACTGTATAGTGCTGTGTATATGTAATAATTTAGCTGAGGGCCCTGGCTTTTACTGAGGAACATCTATAATTTCAGACTTGTGTGCTGGTTATGTCGACATCTCATTGAAAAATGTTACGTTAAAGGCACTTAACTTTCTCAGCATCCAGTACTGTGTGTGAACCACACAGTCACACACATAGGACTGGGAATCACACACATAAATGCATCTGTAGTGCCCTGGCCCCTGCGTGACTTAAAAATATCAGCAAGAATCTTTTCTTGGAATAAAACTCTCGGTGTGGCAGATCCATGTCAACTAAATGTTAGGTCTGGGCTAGGCAGGTTATTCTTAATGCAGTTCCTCCCCATATAGTGGCCCTTTTCCAAAATAAAGTTATTTACACACATCTTTACAGAGGCTGTTATTTCTGATAAATGCTCTAAAGTGCTGCTATGGATGATTTTAGTCACAGTAACCAGTGAAAAGTAATAACCTCTCCATTGTCTTGGAAATGATGTTTCTAATACCGGCATGTATATTGGCAGAAAATGCCACTGTTTTAATTGTCAAAACTAAATAACAAAATTAAGGCTACAGAGAGACATTTACAAAAGCACACAAGTCTGCATGAATGGATGGCAGCTCAGAATCGCAGGAATGAAAAAATCCAGGAAGTATTTAGGACCTTGGTCTTACGCCAGTCTTTCGGTGACATATTAATATGATCCAGTACATCTCAAAGTAGGATCATAGGCATTTGTGGCTGCAAAAAGTTCTAGTAAAGGTGCAATTTGCTGACAGAGAAAGAATACCCTGCTAGCAGAGCTTGGTACAGGTTGCTTTAGCTGCTGGCAAGCTCACTCTCTCTGTTGTAAATTGCATCCACATCTCACTGGTGCCTTACACTGGGCAAGAAGCTTAAACCATAAAAGACACGCCAGTCCCACATTGCAAACTTTGTAGACAAGAACTGAAGTGGAGGTTGGTTTTGTTCCATTTAAATAATTTCCCAGAAGCTATCATTATGTCACAAATGTGACTCTCTGTTGGCTGGGTTTGGGTTTTGTTCCCCTGGTTAAAGCAATGAATGCACTTTAGCCAGGTTCTGTGCCAACTCCATCCTCCTCCTCCATATTCGTGAAGGACCTGCCTAATTGCAGGGAGGCAACTGGAGCTGTATGATATACATCACTTCAGAATTCACTACCACACTCCCAACATGTGTTAAATGTTTTAAGAGTAACTGATTTTTATGTCATAACTTTATGAATTTCCAGGACGGGAAATATGCATTGGGCACAAAACATATTTTTTTGGTTTGTTGTGGATGTTCTGCTGTTTGTCCAGGCCTCTGAAAACTCCAAATTCTTCAGAAAATAATGGGTCTACAATGTACAATCCAGCTGTGTAAGCTGCACTCAACACCAAATGATGTTGATATGCTGCGGTCTGAATTAGATGGAATTCTAATAAAAAATGGATTTCTACTACAGCAACCACAAGTATATCAATGGTGCTGTTGCTAACTCTACACGCTAAATCAGACAAAGGATTCCTGCCATGCAAAACATCATCTTCACTGAAAAATGATCTGCCGTATTTTGTCATACTGCAGTGAAGAGAGGAACTCTTTCACAATAGAATTTCACTAAAGAACTAAAATGCTACATTTTATCCCCCCTTAACTCCTTTGTATTATTCCCTTTGAAATAATTTTACAGTCCTTCAGACAAATATGTACCAAATGAGGTTGCATTTAGGATTTTGCCACAGTTGGTACTTTTATTTCCCCAAGCGGGTTTATCAGGGTAGCTCCATTTGAGATGCTTCAATTTAACAAATGAAAGACGGCTGTTAGGAAGTGTAGTCTCTTACAAGACTCTCCAGACAAATGCACTACAAAAGTGCCTGCTCAGTAGCGCTCTCTGTTCTCTAAAGCTCCCTTGTCCGATACTGCTCGAATTGGCCCTGTTAAGAAACAGGATTCGAAAGATTATTCTGAAGTGTTAAATTCTAGTTCCCTCAGGACACTTATGAAATTGAGTTTTATCTTACAAGGCTATCCTGCGAAGTAAATGGGTAATTAAAGCAAAATATCAGGAGGCATCCATTATTTTAAATTTAAGGCAGTACAACTTAACCTCTCTTAGAAGTCAGCTCCATCGAAGAGGTCTCTGCACTGAGGTGTCACCTCCCATTCCCCTTCTCAGGGCGGGACAGCAGTGAGCATCCTGCGCGCAGGAGCTGGAAGGCTCCAGTAAACCCTTGGGCTCATTAGCTTTTTTATGCCTAACGAAACCCGCTTTCCTTCAAGCCCCGGTGCTTATTTGAAATAATCTCCTGAACTTTCATGCTGAACACAGCATTACTGCGCTTCCATTGCGCGGGGAAATACCGCGCTCCACGCCGGGCTGGCCGCGAGCGACAGCCGCCGCGGGAGAAGCGCCGTGCCGGGCTGGCCAGGCTGCAGCGCTCCCCCGGCACGGCCACCGGACACTGCTTCGGCCCTCCAGGCTCCTCCGGGGCCGCCGGCGGGACAGGGCGCCCGGGGCTCGGCGCGGAGCTCTGCAGCCACCGCGGCACCGGGGCCGGCTC
>VZRQ01002121.1:734977-782757 GCA_013397975.1 Machaerirhynchus nigripectus
GGGGATGCGAGCCCCCTGTGCCCGCGCGGGGCCGGCGGTCCGGCGCAGCCCCGGCCGGCGGGATACACATGCCGGTCATCGCATCCCTTCTCAGAGACGCTTGCGGGGGCAAGTGCTGCAGGAAAGGGCTAACACCCCAGCACGCCTAGATAATCTTGAGAAACAAAATGCTACGCTTCAGAGAAATGGCACACGTGCTTTCCCCCAAGGGCTTTATTCCTAACGGGATTGCAGCACCCAACTCCAGTTTAAACTCAGTCTGAGGAGGTCCCAGCCTGTGGGAAGCTGACAATGACTACAGATGTCTAAGTGCTCTGTCAGCAGAGGGTAAAGCTGTCTTTTAGCTTGAGCAAAACTGCTTTAATGTGGTTGGTGCTATCTGTGCAGGCTGTGCAGCTGCCAAAAAATGGATTAGGATGTATGTGGACAGCTGCAGGCAGGAATCTGGCAGGGACCTGGTGTGTGCCTATGCTGTCCTGTGCCACTCTCCCATGCCTTCTCCCTGACCTTGAGGCATCAGAAGAGGAGGATGCAGGGTGACCTTCAGCTGAGTGTCAAGGCCTATCTGTTAAACCATGGAAGCATAGATTTCCAGATATTTGTAGTACTTTTATAGCCAGGCTTCGATCTTGGTCTTGATATCCTCTTCTGATTGCTTCCAGGGAGTAGTAGCTGAAGGTCCTCTGCTCATGGAGGAGTAATCGGATGAGAAAGCATTTGCTGAAACTGCCAGAAATCTTGGGTTTAGGACTGCATCTCAGTGCAGGGAGAGGTGTATGTGAAGTGCACTGTGGTGTACATCAAAGCAGGTCTCTAGCTTGCACTGGGAAAACAGAAAAGGAATAGCAACAAAGAATTTAGAAAGAGTGAGGAAGACCCACTCCAGGGAGCTGGGCTAGTTATGGCAAGGGGTGTGCATAGAGTGCAGGGGTTGAACATAGATACATCCAGTGCTTAGGAGTGGTGCAGGGAGTGGGTGAGATCAGGCTGTTGACAGCCAGGGCTTCTTGTGTTCTGTGTATCCAGAATGGAGAAATTTGAAGACAGTGGGGAAGATGCATCTGGTGTTGTCAAACTTGGAAGCTGAGGAATGGGTCAAGAAGTGTGCTTCTTACTCTTCCAGCAAAGCATTTGCTTGGTGGGAGGAGCTGTTTAAGTCACAGGTCATTGTTGGCCACTGACCTGTGAGTTGTGCTAGCTTGTTTTGTCATCCAATATATCCAGTAATTTCTTCTTCCTGTCTTGAAATACTGGTTTTGAACACAATTGAGTGGCATTTATTTAACAGTTAATGATGGAGCAGTTAGATAGGTGAGTCCCCAGTCTTACAAACTCCTTTAAGTCAGGTAGCACTTTGCCACTCTCTGGATGCCTGTAAGATCTGTGTGTGATATGAGGCTGAATTTTTGTATTTGGAAAAGTCACACATCTTTCCTTCCGAAAGCGGCTACACTTTCAGGCTCCTCAGGTTTCAGTGAACATAAGCCTGTGTTGCTGAAGCCAGCCACCACATTACTTGCTCCATGCCCTTTCCTGGGAGATCACTATCACCTGTCAAGTAAGCATGTGGACTTTGTGGGTCATTTTTCCATCCCACCTTCTGGTAGTTCTTGCACCAGCTGCATGCAGAAGAGTGGCACGCTGATTTGAGCAGGAACTATAATACAGGTCTTCTGGATGTGTACCCTAGCTCTAGTTAAGCTATAAAAAAGCTCCCTAATTTACCTGAGATTAAATTATTATATAATATTATTATAGATAGATGAAAGTGCACGAATGATAAAATTGGCAATGTTGGGGGGTTTTTTAGATAATACCTGCTGTAGATAAACCCTGATATTTAAAACTTAGCACTACAGTGACCACGTTCTACTCCTATAAGATCATTTGATAAAAGGCAGCCTTTTACCTTAGAGCAAACAGAACTTTGGTATTGCTAATAGTTTTATCTGAACAGTGTAATCAGGGTAGCCTTGTAATCATGCAGTTAAAAATCTAAGATAAGATTAAACTGTACATTTTGTGTGCTTACAATCCCTCCAGCCACTACATGAAGCGGCACACAGGAATGGCTTAGACAAACTTGTCTGCCACACAATGTAAGGTAACAGCAGAGAAACTAAAGAAAAAAGGAAGATTTTAAATAGTATTGAGCAAACCAGCTGTACTCATATGCCAGTCAGCATAGATACATGAGGAGATACTCCATTAAAAATTAGCTTGCCATATTTCTCATAAAGTAGAAAGGAAATTTTGATTATGAGAAATACCTTGTTTCAGTATGGTGATATTAGTCTTTTGTTTCTTTTAAAAGATTTCTAAACCCAAGTATAATTAGATCTTGCATGCATACTGATGAGAAAATACTGACTTTATTTATTAGGATATATATCTTCAGCATGCTACTTTAACTCAATTAAATTGTTTTCTGAAATATCAACTGTGTTTTAGTTTTAGTTATATCTGTTACCTGAGATTGTAACCTTAGTCACTGTAATCTGTAATCACATTATTCTCATCTGAAAGACTGCAATTCCAAGCTAGACCCGCACTGCTTTCTTTGTTGAGTAGCATCCCATTTTTTGGGAAAGATGTGGACTACTGAAAGGCTTACAGGTGCTCTTGGTTGGGATGGAGATGGAGAAATTGTATGGTCCTGGGAACTCTTGGCCTGCACAAAACATGCCAGACTGGTGTGGGAGGAGGTATTACAGGACGGGATAGATGTTCCTACCTTGAATGAGACAGCTGGAGTGTTAGTTCAAAGCACTTGATTTATTATTTGATTTTAACCAGCATACATTCTTGCAGCAAGGACACACTTCTTTTGGTACCTTGCTTTGTATCAGTCCTTTCAGAAATATCTTACTGTGATGTGTCCCAGAGCACCGTGGCTTGTGTTTTGCTCTTGTTTCTCCTCCTTACCTTTTGAAATAACTCAAAATAAATTAAAAAATATTAGGCCTGAAGCTCATGAACTTTTGGTGGTTTTTATTTGTACATTTTAATATCATGTAGTATTAACTGTTTCTCTTCTGCATTTCTGGATTTGTTACTTTCCAGTTTTGTTGGTGGTTCCTTTTTTATCCACTATAAATGGACAAGAATGACCAGTTACATTTTATTCCTCCTCATGCTTTATTTTAAGACAAGGGGTTACAAAAGTAACTTGTTTTTATACCTTTACTGTGACTCCCCCCTTTGCTCCTCCCAGAGGAGGAAAAACTCTTGAGCTTGTTTGAGGATGACTTTTTCTGCAGTGATCCACTTTTGTCACTCATTTCTGGGGGAAATTCCATCCTGAACTGTGTCAGAGACAGTCTGTAAATGAAACAAACCCACTGATTATGTTGTCACTATAATGTTATCTTAAGTAAGTGCATGTATGATTCTTCTTGAAATTAACAGCTTATTGTGGTTTAATTTCCTTTTTGAGGTTCTCCTGGCTTTGCAGTATATTCTCTTGATGGAAAGGTCTTCCCTGTCCTACAGCATGTGTGTGGACAGTTTCTACATGCACTTTTAGCTGTGTTGAAAGTGGTGTTGCTCAGGCTCATCAGTGATGTGTGCTGCAGAAAGTCTAGATGTGCTGATATGCTAAGGCAAGGGCAGATATGTCTGCATAAATTGTTGGCAGCTGAGGAAAGGGTGAAATCCACACCTCTTTTGATCTGAAGGGAAAATTCCACAATGATGTTACAGAAAACTGGATTCAGAGGGTTTGGCACCACTGTTAAAAAGCTACCAAACTCTTTAGGACATGAAGAACTAAAAGAAGGTCTGGTGAGAGCCTCTCTGTCCCCATCCCTCCCCCCAGCACAAAACTTTCTGTGTGTAAGCTGAGGCTAACTGAGAACACTTCAGACGGATAAAACAGTTTTGGTTCCTTTCTTTTCCTGCATCCTGTAGCACTTCCCTGCCCCATGATTTCCTGTACATTTCCTTCTAGCTGCTGAAACCTGGAGACAGAGTATTGCTTCAGAGAACACTGATGAGATGAAGCTCAAGGCTGGAAACGAAGTCGCTGAGCCAGGCATAGAAGAATTTCAGTTCTCTGTCAAAGCCTGAGAGGGCTTTTGTCTTCAGACAGATATATTGGATGACAAATGGATTAGTGGGGATGCTGGATGAGCCAGAGGCCTGAGAACTGTTACCTTAATAACATCAGATGCCTCAGACTCTTTAATTCTTTTCTTTTCTTACCAAATAATCTTATTTATTTCAGCTTGTTGTTGTATGAAACAACAATAATTTCTCTAATCGCCTGTGCTGACCTTGCCTGGCCTGTGGCTTTCCAGCAGAATAAACTGAGATAGGGCAATGAAAAACAAATCTTCACCACTAATTAGTTTTTGAAACATCAGTGTTTACCATTCACTGCATGAACTATCAGGCATTACACCACTATGCAAACAACCTACAACTGCATGTCATGAGTGTAAAATAATACAGGGTACAGAATACAGTGCTATTCCAACTGAATGAAAAGATACTGGACATGTTGCATGACCTTCAGCAAGATTCAGTGTTTATGTCCGTGAGAAAAATGAGTCAAATTATTCGTGAGGCTGAAAGGGGGAGAAAGGACATGTGATCCTGGAACAGTTAGAGTTATGTTATTCTTGGGGGAAAAGATCAAGATGGTTATGTAATATTACCATTAATATAATTAATATTAAATTAATTATTGATTATGTTAATATTGTAATTATGTTACACTGTCACCAGAGTTAGAGTTTTAGGAATGTGTCAAGCTTTGTGTGTTTTATCCAGCTGCAAAAATACAATAGGATTTTAGAGCATCAGTCAATACTGGTTTTTATTTCTTTTTAGCTTTGTATTTTTATGACGCAAATGCTTTCAGAAACAAGGTGAATCAATAGGTGTGAATCATCAATAGGGTGGCTATAAGATGAAACTTTTAAAGAATATAACATAATCATGCATTAATATGTGAAAACAAAAAAAAAAGGAAAGACAACAAACTATAAAGGACTTTATAAAATAAAAACAAAGCCCCAAAACCATTTTCAGTGATGTAGCTATCTTCTTTAGAGGTGATATACACTTACCAGAGGAAGCTGAGTATATTATTGCAGGAAATAATAGGAAATGTGTCTTTGAAGATACTGTTTATCATTAGGAATGAGAATTTTGCTTTTCAGCATGGTCTGCAGTTGAGTAGCACTGTTGAGAGGCACTAGTGCAATAAACGCAGAATATGTCCTGACAGACATGGTGTGCCAGGCTGGGCCTTTTTACTTTCAGAAACCCTGTGTCATAAGCCCCTGCATTTTCTTATTAGATATTCATAAAAGAAAGCATATAACCTCTTTTTATGAATAAACAGAGTATTTCAACTAATCTTATAATTACACAGTAGAATAGTGAAATTAAATACGTGAGTAATTTCAGTGAATCAAGCCAAAACTGGCATACACCAAATGAGAAATAAAAGTATTGGGTGTCTGATATCTGAATATTTTCTGCTAAAGATAAAACCATATGAAAGCTAGGGTGGTATTTTTTCCTGCAGCCATTTCATTTTACCTGCAGTGTACACAGGTTTGACATTAGCAGTTGCCCACAAATGTTCTCAGACCAGTGTTGACACAAACAGGGTGACCCCATTTATATCTACCTCATGTAAATCATCTATTCTTCAAAGAGGATAAAACCATATAACCTTGGGACACTTACAAGGGAAATCACTCACTGGAGTCATTGCGTTTGAAATTCAGTGGGGCACATCTTACAGCCCTGGCTGGAAAAGTAAATTGAGAGAATTGTAGTTTTAAGAAGCTGAAACCTCATCCATTTGCAGCCAGTCATCCTGGGCTGAGCGGTTTGGTTCCTGACAAGTAAAAAAACATTTCTGAGATCTCTAGGGTGCATCAGGTGTTTCTCCTGGCTGTTTCTGAGGAGGGTCCCAACCTGTGAAGCTGTTCTCTACCCTGCTGAGGTCATGATTTCTCAAACTGACAGAAGTGCTGAATTCCCTTAATGGAGTGCTCATTTTTGCACAGTCCCTGGAAAAACCCAAACACTACACTGTCCAGCTGAATTGATTTTGGTCCTGAAAACCACTTTTGCTGATCATTTTCAGTAATATTTGCAAGGGCTTTTTGCTTTTCTCCTGACTGTATTCCACGGCTGGTGACTTCAGTGGATTCTCACATTAAATATTGTGGTTTGTGTCGTGTCAATTCTGTGGTATAAATGGTTGTCTCAACAAAGCTCACTTTTAACAAAGTTCATTTTTAATACTATGTTGAGCTTTAAGCTTTCACTGCCTTGAAATATAACTTCTACATTTCCAGCATCGCATTCTAGCAGTTAATCCAATGTGTATTTATGTTTTTTCAGATATTAGTTCATTCTGCTAATTGAATTTACTTAACCAGTTCTTGAACCTTTATACAGGAGCCCTTTCAACTTCAGAGTTTCAGCGTTGTCACAACATAACCCTGCCATCTACTGGAAAGTATTTAGTAATGTTTTTTGTCGTTAAAATTGGGTTGGGGATGTCTCCAAATTTTGTGTACAGAAAAGGCCACCTCTACTCTGAAACACACAGAGTGTGTTTCCCCTGTTGTTCGGAGGAAACATGCATCTGAAATTCACAGAGTTACATGGAAAGGGATCAAATATATAGTAAACAAGTGCTTTTCACTCTCAGACAGTCAACATTTTCACCATCAAAAGTTATCAGATCTCTCATCCTCCCCTCCCATTACTTTTTGGGTGGTGTCCCAGGACTAGGGAAGTTGGCTGGGTAGCTCCCTGGCCTCATGGTTCTCTGCATGATCAGAAAGCTTGGGAGTGGGCAGTCAGGGGGTGCACAGCTTCTTTGATGGCTCAGAGATTTCGCATTCGTGAGTCTGATTTCTAGTTGAGCATGCAGCTGTACCCTCAAGATCACCAGGTTTTCATCTGGAGGGAAGGAAGAAGCAAGCAGTTGGAGAGACCAAGCATAGCAGACCAGCTGTGCTAGAGGAGTTGTGCATGTGTCAGTGATGCCAACCTCTGCTTGCAGGTGATGCTGTGGAGTAGGCTCTGGGGCTACTTGGTCCTATTTTGTCATCTTATCTGTAAGTTACTGGTAGACTGCTGGCATCTAGAAATACAGGGTTCAGTAAAAGACAAAGGCTCTTCTTGGTTTGCAGAACTCCTGTTTTTCTTGCATTATGCATTTGTGTAGCTGAGAGGTGCAAAGAAGTTCTTGTAATGTGGTCAGACATACACTGTGGTTCTGGGAGCATCTTGCCTCAAAGGCGTCATAGCTGATATCTCTAACGATCTGTAATTATCACTCCATGTCATGCTTTTTCTGTAGTCTTTCTTCCTACACCCTTCCTATACCCTCTTTGTGGATGAGTTTTGCTTTAACTGTTCTACAAGAAAGTATCTCCTCTGAAAGACAGGAAAAGAAAACCCTGAAAGATAGGGAAATGCAAAACAGTAAAGCAAAATTTGCTTCATAAAAGAGTTGAAGGAATTCATAAGTCATCCTGCATTGGCTTGCAAGGACTGGAAGCTGTGTCCCTGATTAGTGAACTACCACTCATTGATTCACAACCAAAGCTGTCTATACCCCTTAACACAATACAGGCTTCACTAGCTCAGGTACAGCCTGTGTTGCATAACACATCTTAACACATGTTAACACATGCTCAGTCCCAGCAAATAAACCCAACAGCAACTTCAGCTCTGCTGAGCAGGGCACAGTGCTTGGTCAGGCTCACTCCCAGACATCCGGGGTTGTGTCACTGGATGTGGCTCCCTGCAGAAGGAGCTAGGTTAGGTGTGCTAGCAATGCAGCTATGCCTAGTGACAACTAGCGTAGCAACCCTGATAGCTCCCCATTAGCAAGCAGAGGTTTCCCCAGAATGACTTTTCAGTGGAAACAGCTTTGCAAATGAAGTATATTAAGTATCTGCTTCAGCTTTTTTTTTTTTTAAGACTAGATTAAAAAGCAAGATACAACAGGTGAGTAATTTTAAAGATTACAATGCAATAGCAGAGATGCAATCAAAGTCTCATTAGTGCTTTCTTTCCTCCATGTACTAGTTTTTAAAAGAAATGATATTTCTTGGTAGAAAGCCTTTCTATTATGGAGGAAATTATGTAACTTTCTCTTTGATAGGAGAAAAGACCAAAATTGTTATCTACTCTCCGTTAAAATTGTCATTTTACAGCTCACCTCCTCACAGAAAGACCTTGAACAGGGTTGGTGTTACTTCCAGATATCAAAAGAAAATAAGTAATTTGTACCATCACATTATCTGGTTGTTAATAATACTTCAGTTTTTACTTCTTGAAAAAATAATTTATTCCCACCATATTTTAGAAGGGAGGAGATTTGGCACATTCATAGGCTTACTGTGATTATGTGTAATACTTGCATTTAAGCTCAAAAGCATTTTAGGTAATTTAGCTTTATGGAAGATTGTCTCCTACACTATAATAGATAGCAGTTTTAGATGGCAATGTTTTAGAGTCCCAGACACAGGATATCACTTATCTAGGACTTAAATGGGATGAGCTGCAGAAGGTACTGCACCAGAGACGGGACCGGTGGGATCCGGCTCTGGGCATAGCAGAAGAATCTTCGCACTAGGCGTAAACAGGGGTAGTTTTAGAGGGAGAGGGCACAGGAACTGCTTGAGCTGTTCATGATCAGAAGACAAGAAAGAAGGCTATTTTGGGTGACTGCTGATGAAATAAGTTCTAATTTTCTGCTCCAGCACTGAACTAGAACTGCTTGTCCTTAGGCTGAGAGATAGGTGGGATGGAGTGGGACAAGTTACTGTGATGTTGCTCTACCCTCCTGTGAACACCATGTCTCTTTCTTGCAGTCAACCAAATGGTGTGGGTTGGCTTATTTTTTTTCCTCCAGCTACAATACATCTCTGCATATTAAATTGAAGTATTTCTTGAACAAAAGAAGGACAATTCCAGTCATGGCTGAATCCTAGAGGGAACCAAAAACTTTCTGGTTTGGCTTCTCCTGTCACATCATCATAGTGTATGTGGCAGTAGTAGGAAAAGTCTCTTCCACCTACCCTGCATTTCATATCCTGAAAGAGCAGCTACTGTCTACCCTATTCAGAACATGTTGGTTTTTTGCATACATACCTGCTTTTTTCTTCTGGTAGGTTTTAAGAGCTCATTCAGTCTGCTTCTTCCTTTTCATAGTACTCAGATATTTATGCATTATAAAACTTTCCTTTTGTCCACAACACAGGTTGATTTTACTGCTGACTTTCATTGTTCCCAAGCCTGCATTAATGAGACACTCTAGGAGAAATCTTAAGAGATAGATTGCCTAGAAGGGAGAAAATGGTATCATCTACTAGAATAAATAAATTTGCAAGAAATTCTAAGACTCATAGACTGCCAAAATATTAATTTTTGCAGAGTTAAATAGGATAATTATTGTTTGCAGAAAGCTATCTATGGACTTTTTAGAATAGGCAGCGTCACTAAACATATTTGAAAGACAGGAAGAACAAAGCAGAGTATCCACCTGCCCAGCCTTCCACCAGTAACCCTGCCTGCTCTGAAGGTGAATGGCTGCTGTGAATACATTGAGCATGGTCAGGAAAGGGTGACCACAGTAACTCCAACTGGCAGAACAAAGAGGGTGTATTTGGTGTTTCTTACATGTTCCGTAGAATTTTCTGTCTCTTACTTTCAGTCATGCCAAATACCCATCACCTTTAGCCCTTGTGGTGAGTAGCAATGAGCTGTCCCTCCACTCTGAACAGGGGGATGGTGCGGAGGCAAAATAACGGGACAACACACAGCGATCAGTATGATCATGTGAAGCCGTTTGTTATTGTCAGAATGTACACCTATATAGCATTTTTAGTTCCGAATACGTGATGCTTCAAACATCATGCGGTCAAAAGAAGTATAATGATTGGATGCTTGCTGCTGTTAGTATGTTGCATCTAAACTTCTCATTGGACACTTGCTGTGACTGCTATTCACTGTATTCCAGCATCTCACATCCCTTTTGTTCAGCATAATGTATCAATCTTTTTTGAACTAAATTATTGTTTCAGCAGTCCCTAAACTATACTTCTTTCATATTGCTGAACTAACTTATTGTTTCAGCAATTCCTAAACTATATTTCCTTTGTGCTGCGGTCAATTCATCCTTATTTCATATCCTTGGGTTGTTTCTTTTCTTTCCTCCGTGGTGTTATCAAAGATAGCGTATCCTTTACTCAGCTTGATTCAATGCTGGGAAAGCTGGGCTGTGCATTCCCAGTGTCCATTCTCCTGTAAAAATTCCTCAACAGGATGGTGTCAGTGCTTGCTCGCTAGGGAGATGCTCTGCAGGGACCAATGACATGGCAGGGGCAGTTCACCCTGAGATGCTCTTTCTACCATTCCTAGCGCACTTAGAAGCCAGGAGTCATCTTAGGTAAACCCAGCTGGTGTGAGGCATGTCCAGCCACCTTACAGGTCCAGTCAGGCAAATATATTCAAGATATCCACACCAGGTATTTGGTGGGAGATGTAGTTGTGCATTTCAAGGACATAGGTAATTCAAGATAATTGAAACAGCAACAGGAGCACGTGGCTTTCTCTTCACTGCACTTGGTATGTGGGTAATTGGTTTTTCTTTGCATGATATATATATAGTTCATGTAGTGATGACAAGTAGTTGTTGAAAGTATCTGCAGCTCTGGAGGTATAAAGTGCTTCCACTGTGGGTGTTTATTGTTTGATGAAAAATGCATCATTTTGTTTGAGGAGTTTATTTCTGGAGTCCAGAGAACAGCTTGATCACTTTAGAAGGCTAATTTGTGAAACTGCCGTAAAATACCATAGTCTGTAGAGTAACTTTACATGTGTACAATATGGCTTATAAAATAAAACAGTATTTAAGCATAAGAAGTGAGAGAATTATTTGATAGCATACCTATTTAGAAAAGGATAGGAAACGAAGATGTATTAGAAATCAACAGCGTTCTTATTTTAGCTGGAAAATAGAAATTGGTGGTAAAATGAATTAGCTGTAAAATCTATTGATTTTAAAGTCCACTGAGACTCGTAAAGTATAAAAATGAAATGGTTATTCACTCAAATGCCATTCATTCTCATAAAGATAAAGCAAACTCAGTTTATCTGAGTGGAGGTTTCCTATTATTTGTTTGATTTGTAAATTATTTATGGAGACATTTTCAAAACTACATTTTCTTTTGAAGCACCTTCTGTGCTGTGAAAGAGATTTAACTTTGTCAACACTTCTTTATGGGATGTAAGGCCAGTGCATCAGACTTGCTTAGGTCCTGTGTGGACTTATGTAGAGGTGATGCTGGATGGCTGCAGGCTTCTTTCAGATTTTACATGGAGAATATAGAATTCATCATTTTGGGTCTACTGTTTTATATTTCAGGATTTCAGAGTTCTATAAAAAGGATATGAAGTCATTGGGTTTATGCAGCCATGTTCTTTGATGTTACAGACCTCATGGCTGACAAGGAAGTGACACTACTGAGCAGCCAGTGTTTCTTCTTGGGCTGTTTGTTGATGAAAATAAATAAACTTATTAAAAAGGAAACAAAACCATTGTGCACTTTGGTCACACAGAGAGCCAATAATAGTCTTAAGTTACGTGTCCAAGAGTCTGGATGCTCTGAACTCCTGGGCTCTCAGAAGGGCGTGGTGTATCCTTCAGCAAATTGCTTAAATTTTTTGCTCTGAGTTGCAGCTTACACACCTCCAAGAGGGGAGTTTGTATAGTCATAATAAGGTTGCAGGGATACTTTCAGGAGATCTTTGCTAGATGTTCTGTTTGCATGTACTGTGCAAAGTGTTATTATTTAGAGTTACTGTGCAATTCTTGATAGTTACTGAAGGTAAGATTGTTACTTTTTTCCGCAGTCTTAGTAAAAGTAGACACATAATTTCCCTGTATCAATAAAGGGAGGTTTCAAAAAGTGCCAGTTGGCAAGAGAATTTTGTTTTGATCTCTTAATACAATTCCTCCTTCCGTTTTTTATAGTGTCCTAAAATCCTGCTGTTGAAAATATAGGAAAAAACAAGCATCCTAAAACAGAAGCTGGAGTTGACTTAATCCAAACACCAACAACTAACACACTGACCACTAATATCAAGCTGGAATACTGTGCTGGTAAGGAACTTCAGGCAGTAGAGTCTTTACACATTTTAAAAGCCCTGGGCAAACATTCCATCTTGCTCCCCTCCATGCTGTTCCACTTGACTTTGAGCCTTTTTTCTCTCAAGTCACAATTGACTTGACTCACTGGTTTAGGCTGGCACAGAGACTGATGTCTTAGGCTTCAGAATTAATACTTTAATGCAGCAACTTGTCAGTGTCGGAAATAACTCTGCTCTGAAATGAACCAAATAATCAGTCTGAGGGAATGGGGGAGCAATGGGCAGCACTTCTACTTGCCTGGGACAGTCTCCAACGTCTGTAATCAGGAAACACAACAACAGTGCCTCTGAAAGCTGTCTGGTGAGATACACAAGTCATATATGAGTGAGAGATAGACGGTTCACCTCTGGAGAAAAGCATATGGAAACACTGAAGTATCTCAGGAAAACAGCACTGATTTGTCATGTTGCATTTGCTCCCTTCGCTTGGGCAGATGCATGATTTTGCTCTGCACCTTCTGAGCAACGGAGCTTGATACTTCAGACACCCAGTGCTCATTCTGTCCTGCTCTTCTCACCTGCACTGTATGCTTTGCACCAAAACAGCTCAGGGGACTTTGTATTACTAATCTGTATAGGTCAAAGTCTCCAGGCATTAACAAATACGAATTTACCAGTATGATAAAAATGAATTTGACTGCTTACAGATAATGAAAATAACCACACATTGGTGAGGGGTTAAAAATGTGTGGCTTTTTGTATGGGCCCATTTGGTAGAGAGAAATCTAACCATGTGCTGTTATCTTGCTTTTTGGTACTCAAGCTAGTGTTGGTCAGTGCAGACAAATCCCTTGTCTGCCTGAGCTGACTGACAATGTGAATGTTCACGGTCCATTGCTACCACAGCTGGAACTGCTGAGATCTCCAGTGCCTTGACTTGGCTGCTACTGACCACTTTGATTCTCACACCCTAACATTCCATGGACTTTCTGACAACAGGCTGAAGGCCAGTAAGTATTTTCAGAGTATTTCTTTGACAGAGGAAAGGAGGGTATGTGTTGATGTGGTCTATAACACCTGCCTGAACAGTCTTGAGACAGATTCCTGTTCAGTAATGGAAAAAAAGTTAGGTGTTGCTTTGGTTATTGCATGGATGTCTCTTGCCAGTATTCTAGTGAAGGAGGAAATACTGCAGACCTAGAAAACTCCTCTGAAGTCCTTTCTGTTAATTGAAAAGTGCTCCACAGTGACTGTAGGATTGGGAATGTGTTTTGTTCTGGAAAACAGTAAGTCGGTGGCTTGATAAGAAGTATAGTTGATGTTAGAACAAAATTTAAAGATGGAAAGAAAACTAAGACTATTGGCAGAGTATTTCCTTGACTTTAGTACATCTGGGTTTTTCTCCACTCTAAAGAAGTTTTCTTAGTTTCCTCTAGAGGTTTTTTTTTGCCATAATGGTTGTAAATTGCATAATGTGCACAATTATTAGTAAAGAAAAGTAATCAGTAAATTAATTTTGGGGATTACAAGAACCAACAAGCTTACATCATTTACAATTCTCTATAGTCTGGGTAAATACATTTCTCGTACTTGCATCTTAGGTACAGGCGAGGTTTCACTGAGGCTGAAAGAAACTGGTGGAAATACTGTGCTGGTGTGTGGTGGAAATATTTTGAATATGAGAGTGTGGTTACCCAGATCTTACTGGTTCATGGTGTCCTGCTAATATGTTCATGCTTCCTCTATTGTTTCATATGTTTTGGTGTAGAAACTGTAAAACTGCTAAAAGTTCACACCCTAGTCTTGCTAATCTTGAAGGTGAAAGAGTCAGATATAAAGATTCACCCATCCTGGTATTTATACATTCTGGGGAGACAAGCATTTCTCTTTGTGGACATTTTCCACGTCCATCACACTTAATGGAATTTTGTTATATTACATTCCCAAGGGAAATGACATGCAAATAATGGATCAGATCCAAATCATAGTAACCATGTGATTTCCCCTTCACAGATCTTGAAATTTTATTGTCTTCTGAAAGAAAGTGTCACTCAACTCAGCATATTCAGAACATCAAAAATTCAGAGTACAGGTAAAACTACTTGAAGAATAACTTTTTTCCCCTGAGTGGATAGTTTTACTCACCCCTGTCTCTGTGGCTTCTTCCATGATCAGTAGTTGTGTTTTGAAGGTTTCCTTAATTGTAATCCTTGAAACCGTTCCAATGGAAGGACAGTTTTTCTCTGCCAAGCCTGGCAGAAGAAAAGATATAAAATCAGTGTTTTATTCATCCTGCAGGTCTCCATCACTGTCATATTGAAAGTAGTTTCAAGATGGGCAAGATCTCATGTGCAATACTATGAGTATTTTACTACAAAATTTTTTACAGTGATGTTTTATGAGATGACCAAGAAATTCTCTTTTTCTGGAGTCTGGGCCAGGTTTCCGTTTGTCAGGCAATGATATTCCAAATCAGTGATGTATGCAGTTCAGCATAACTGAATCAATGTTTGTTTTAAAGTAAGTGTTTAAAAATAATTGAAAAAGTGTGTTTATCCTCCATTACTACCAGATGTATACTGGCAGAAAATGATGAGAAATACAGTAACACTGTCTTCATTTGCACTGGTATTGGTCATGCTAATTGGACCCTTTTCTTTGCAGCATGTGTGTGTGTATGCAAGGGAGCACGTGTAGACCCTCCGGACACAACTTGGAACATTGGCTCTTTCCGTCATTGCAGGATGTGATCTGTGCCTGCTGCTAAATCATTATATTTGCAGCAAATCATGGTACTGCTTTGTCTTGTATTTTACTGTGCAAGCTGTAACCCTCTTGAAACCCCTTCCTTCCAGACATCCAGACAGCCCATTTGCAGTGGGCACCTTTCAGTGGGGGCCCGCTAACTTCATTTGCTATTCTCTGCTTTTACAGAAGTGGTTGGCTGTAGGCTCATTGACAGATCAATTTTTTCATTATCAGCATATGCAGCTGTTTGAATACTTGTTATTCCCTCATTCTTGTCCATTTTCTGCTTATTTTCAAAGAAGCTAAAGTGTTTTGAGGAAAGCCCAGCTTACCAAGTCAATTTTGCATGGCAATTACTGTTTAAATAAAACAGACAGCATCACAAAAATACTTCCTGGGAACATACATGTCTTGTATAATTACCTCTGAATAAAATTATGCTGTGAACATAAATCTGAACCGCAGAGTTGTTTGATGCAGTTAGAAATCTTTCTAAATTGCTTTAATATTTATGCAGTTCTTAAAAAGCAAAGTCCATCAGTTTTAGTAACAAATACTTTGCATAACTTTTTTACTCCACTGTTAGCAACTACCTCTACAGTTTATCAGGTGAAAAATATGTCCCTAAAGGAAATAAACCCACTATAGTCTTTACTACTTGTATGCAAGCTCATAGCCTGCAAACCAGCAGACTATTGCCTTAGCTGTACTTGAGACACTGATTATCACACAGAACAAGCAGCTGCTGGCCCCAAGGCAGCAGGACAGGCACAAAACTTCTTGCCTGCATGAGCTGCTGGGGTTTTGAATTACTAATGATTTTCTCTGCCGGAAGCCATAATCTGGATTTGAAAAGAAAATAAAAAATCTAATTAGCTCATGTTTCTTGCTTCATCTGAAAGCGATGACTTACCTAGGGAGAGGAGAATATAGCAGAGCTCAGTCACTTCCCATCACCAAAGTTTGGTCCCTTCAGTTGCTGCTCTCTCTGTGAGGGTCCTGCTGTTTGCAGTGTTTTACTTCCTCACTAAGCAAGAGAGACAGCAGGACAGCCCTTGGCAGAGCCGAGGGTGATTTGCCTTCAGATCCCCGTGACGTTCCTGCTGCTGAGTCGCCAGCTTTGTGAGCACTGCAGAGTGCTGGGTTTACACACCTGGCTCCTGCCTGCACATTGCTCTGAGAGCTTCTAGTAAAACTGCACGGGTCACTTGCAATCTGTGACAGCTTGGGTGACTGGGGCTCTCTGCTCTTTGCCTCTGACCAGCCCACATTTTCCTGTGAGGAGTTCACTGAAGATGCATGACAGGGTGTCCCTTTCAGGATGGGCTCCCAGCTGAAATCTCCCAAACTGCCATGTTCAGAAAGGTGTGAAAGTTGTCCTGGAGTTCATCTGTAGTCCTTAGTGTCTGCCTCTTCCATAGTGTTCTTCTGTGCTTCTGGAGTGACCTTGTGCTCCAGGTGAAGAGAAGGTTCTCTGTCAGGCTAATTTCTGGTAGCCTGGTGAGCTATTTTTGCTACCTGTAGGTTTAAATCCAGAGATGATTATGCTAATTTAAACCTTTTCAGTTTGGCTCCACGTGTGCCTAAGTGTTCATGTGCAAACTCTCATTTCCAGTGACAGACAGAGACTGCATAACCTCTTTCCCTCATTTGATTATGTGGCTCACTGCTGCTGCTAACAGATTACATTTTCAGCTATTACCAATTGCTCTTAGATATAATTTAGTCTTGTTAGATGTAGGAAGAAAAGAAAACAAAATAGGGCAATTTGTTATCAGATCGTAATACTCTTGCCACATAAAACCTTTCTGATTATTACTTTTAAGTTAGTCAATAATTCCTTCTGAGGCTATAATGTAAGTGGAAATTTGGCATCCAGAGTAATATGAGACAGTACATGTGCACAGCAGACATTGTCTCATCTCTAAAACATCACTGTATCCCTACTGCAAGAAAAATAAGTTAATTTTCATAGAAATTCAAATAAAATCTCTGATTCTTGTCAAGCTCTGAGCATTTTAACGTGTTTGAAGTTCTCTTGGCACTGCTGCTGCCTTAATAAAAGACACAGTTTTCTGCAAGAAGGCAGATATGAAAGGCTGGTGCTCATGGCTGTGTATTTCCTTCCAAATTAGTGTTATGTAGCCTTCTGGAAGTAAACAGGTTTTGCATGGAATTAGAGGTTGTGTAAATTTATAAAGTCATATAACAATTGACAGGCCTGTTAAACTAAGCTGAGAGTTGGTGTGAGCCAGTGTCATCGGGAAATAAACTCTGAGATGGGAGGTTGGATCACTGGGTAACATGGTGGGTAAAGTAGGGTTTGACCTCTAGACATAAAAGAAAAAAAAAGCAAAGCTTGAGTTCATAGCAGGTTACTGGGGAAGCTTTCCAGGGTTCAGGCAAAAAGCTGATCTTAAAGCAGTTTGTAGGTTATGAACAGCTTTGTCCGGGATGAAGGTGAGAAGCTACACTGAGTAATACCCGTGATTTATACAAACCTATAAAGTAATCCAAACTCCACCATAAACCTACTTGTAATTTCTATCTGGCCTGGAAGAGAAATGGGGCAAAACCCTGTCCAGGGAAAAGAAGTGGGGTGCAAAGGCTGGAGCTTGAGTTGGGGCTTGAATTCACAGATCTCCAGGGCAAAGGAGAGTGTCTGTAAGGGAAACAGAGATGCTCTTCTGTCAGGTCAGTGGCAGGCTAGGATATCCCACTATGAAGGGTGGTTAGATTGGGATATATGTTCAGTCAGTGCTAAGGTGATGACTTGTTTCAGATTGACTTAAGAAATTTGGTTTCTGAGCCACCTTTTGCTCTGGGGCTTAACTGCAGGGCTGGGAAAAAGATCAATCTTAGTGTTGGGGCACAAGCTGGGATTTGCCATTGCCAGTGCCAGTAAATGCTGCTGACAAGCTGGTTACACAAAGCTGGCCAGACAGTGTCGGGTGTCAGAGCCAGTTTGTGTTCCTGTGATGTTCGTACATGTGGATCTGAATGGTGTCAGTAATTTAGGGGAAAAGCTAGGCTTGTACTTAGAATCAGAGTGAGTTTGCTAAACTAAGTGTGGAAAAACTCAGATGCCAGCCTGTTTTAACTCATGTGGACTGTCTGTGCACAAATATATAAATAAGAGTTAGAAATGATGGGTATTTCTCAGGAGGCTGAAAAACTTCAGGTAAAATGCTTTTCAAATATAATTTTCTTGTTTGAATTTCCTTGGATCTTGGCAAATATAGCAGCAGCACAGATGCTATCAGTGTGTACTGAGCACACTGACCTTTTTGCAATTTCCCTGTGTGTCAAGCATTGTATCCTTCTGGGCTCCGGGGAATCCCAGGATGCTGGAAGCAAATGCAAGTATAAAAAAATCAATGCTCTTGATTTCAAAGAACAGCAAAACACATGAGTCAGTCACAGAGATGTAATCCCTTACTATCCTCCTTGTCATGCCCAGCCATAATTTCATTGGAAATCAATTTTAAGTGCTATCCTAGATGGGGCTTCTTCTGACTACGTTTTTCACCGGTCCTTTGATTTTTTTTCCATGAAAGCTTTAAAAAAAGAACAAAGTTGATGGCTGACTAGTGGTAGCTGATGAGTTAATTGAATGACTGGCTTTGAGAGGAAGCAAAAAAGTGTAGCTAACTATTACCTGGTCACTGGAGAAATTGTCCAGCCTGCTTCCATCTGGTGGTGCTGCACACCACTGGGCAATAGCTGTTCCTCACAGTGTCATCTAAATAGAATACGTAAAATAAAGGGCAATGTAAAATTCTGTTGTACATTACATGTGTTCTACAAGTGTAAGTTATGGTAGACTTGGGTCTGGAAAGCACCACTCTACATGGCAAAGGAAGGTCTCATGGCTGAGTCAGAGAACTGGTAGTCAGAAGGTCTAGGTTTTCATCTTTACTGCAGCCTTCCTCAGGAACTTTGGACAACTCATTATGTTTGTGTCTCAGTGTTCCAAACTACAGAATAAAAATAATTAAACTTTGACATAAATGTACAATATTTTGTAAAGAGGATCTTAGAGCAAAATGCTTTTTCTGGGTTGCTAACATGTTGCATCCATCTGGGCTTGTGGGCTGTGTCATGGGATAGTTATCTTTCTTACCTGAAAACAGGTACTTTTCCCTGCTTTTGCTCTGATGTTGTGCTTAGACATAAAGAAAAAGCATCCAAACCAACATGTATAATCTGCAGCAGTTTATATTAGGCTGTAATTTTGCTTCATTAGAATCTGATAGCTAGATTTTATCATGTTTTTGGGAAGTTGATGAGTCGCTGCACTTGTGATGAGTGGATCTTTGTGGGTTAAATTGTTGTCTCCTATTTCATCATAGGCACATTGCACATAATGTGAAGTAGCTCTGCCTTAATTTGCTTTATCATTAACCATTACAAGTAAAAGTTAGGGAAGAAGTTAAGAAGGAGTTGCTATGCACCTGGAGTGTAAGACTGAGAGGTGATGTTGGTTTAATATTTGCTTTTGCTAAGTAATATAAAGCCAGCTTGCCAAGGACAAGCCCCAAAGAAATCACAGATCTACAGATTGGCTTCTTTAGAGTACAATCAGTAAGAGGCCATTCTGTGGTCACTCATAGGCGAAGTGAGAAAGAACAACGCTTGGTTCCTCAAGGACTTGTAAAGGAGAAGGACTATTGACATCAGCCACTGTACTTCGAAGCCTCACAAAGAGCACACTGCTCAGGTGCACGGTGTCAGGGAGAGAAGGAAGATGTTCCCAGACCTGTGTAATGAAGCACTGCTTCTCCACTGATCTCAGCTGTGTAACTAGAGGCTTGCTTTGTTAAGCTCATGAGATTCCAGCTTAAAAACAATTTTTCAGCAAGACTGTTGAAGACTTGACTCTCTTTGCTCATTTGAGTAGTACAGAACTCTTGAGCATATTCTGGAATTTTGTAGTATGAGAAAACATATTTAACTTGTGCTTGTCCAGCAGAGATGATTTTAGAAAAAAAATTAAACACAACTTCTTTACAATTAATGTTCACGGAGAGAAAAGAGAGCATCTTAGGCTTTTAATATTCTTTTAAGAATTGCCGAGATGGCACAAAAATAGCCTGGATAGCTTTTCTGGGATAGTGTAAGGAGACAATGTGTTTGACTTTGTATCTTTGAGGATGGTCAAGTGAAGCACTGAAGAACTTCATTATGCTGAGCTAAGTTTTGTGGGAACAGAGCTCCAGAGAAACTGAGCTTTCAGGTGAGGAGCTGATCAGAGGGCTGGAGCACCTCTCCTGTGAAGAAAGGCTCAGAGTGTTGGCATTGTTCAGCCTGGAGAAGAGAGGCCTCCAGGGAGACCTTTTAAGCAGCCTTCCAGTACCTAAAGGGGGCCTGCAAGAGCACTGGATAGGCACATTTTACAATGGCATGGAGCGAGAGCACATGGGGTAAAGGCTTCAAACTGAAAGAGAGTAGGTTTAGAAATAAAATTAGGAAAGAAATCTTTACTGTGAG
The DNA here is from genome assembly GCA_013397975.1 of Machaerirhynchus nigripectus. Taxonomy (NCBI): domain Eukaryota; kingdom Metazoa; phylum Chordata; class Aves; order Passeriformes; family Dicruridae; genus Machaerirhynchus; species Machaerirhynchus nigripectus. Next base: position 755,354 of record VZRQ01002121.1, read on the forward strand.
GGTGGTGAGGCACTGGCACAGGTTGCCCAGAGAAATTGTGGCTCCCTCATCCCTGGAAATGTTCAAAGCCAGGTTGGATGGGGCTCTGAACAGCTTGGTCTAGTGGAAGGTGTCCCTGCCAAGGCAGAGGGGCTGAAACTGGATGATATTGAAGGTCCCTTCCAACCCAAAACATTCAATGGTTCTATGATATATATGACTGAATAAATTTCATTCTTGCATTAAGTGGGTTTTGTAGGCTCAGATTTGACCAGTAGTGAATGACAGCCTGGGTGGCCTCTAACAACCAAAATATATTTAAAACAAAGGTTTCTTTCAGTATGTTTTACTATTTGCATGTTTTAACTGGGGCAGAGGAAAACACATTGCTCATTTTGAAAGAAAAATTGTTCATGACAGGAATACTAAAAACCAGAAGCAAGTGCTTACCTATTCCTACTGAAGAATACAATCTGGGTCACTCTTTGTCATAAGGAAATCAAAGTCATGCAAGCAAAAAGGAAAATGTATTTATAAAGTAGCTATATTATACATTTCCTTCACTCCACCAAAGCATACTGACAGACAGTGTGTGACCTGTGACCGTGCAACAAGAACCAGTGGAATTAAATTGTATTACTCCTGGAGCTGTTTTATTCCTTTCACCATACAGACACTAGGGAAACTCAGGAACGGTTATGAGCCAGTTGAACTGGAGGGTTTTCAAATAACTTCACATGCAGAACCTGTATTTTTCTCTCTGAGTTATATTCTGATTATATTCCCCTGTAGGAGGGACAGAAAATAAACTGAAGTCTGGTCAAAGTTACGTTACAAAGTTGTCTTTGACAAAAGGTGCCTTTCATTTACACAGACTTACCACTGCAAGTTTTCTGTGACTCAGCAAACTGCGGGGTTTGGCTGTCAGAATTAAATAGTCTCTTGTGGCACAAAGCCAGAGTTCAGCGTGCTTTTACTTAGTGTTATCAGAAACTGAAAGTCAATAAAATTTATAGAAGCAAAATTTTCCAGCGTGTCCATGACCTTGCTGGAGAAAGTTGTGCATTCAGCAGTGCCCCAGCTACTGTCTCTCATTGTTCAGAGGTTGTCTTCACTGTGGTTTGTATCTAGACTTTTGTACAGGAGAAATAGGATGAATTTTCATGACATTTTAAATTCTAGTCTTACGATGTGGTGCAATTTAAACTAGATTATACATTATAGACCCACCATGTACTGAATTGGTCTCTCCATCTTGCTTTAACAAGAACTGCAAGGCAATAGCGCTCCATAAGAATTTCAAAAAGGGATCATTTTCATTTCTGCAACATTCATAGGGTGCAGAAATCTGACTTATTTTTCTGGACATTCTGTGTATTGCTTTCTAGCCGGAATAAGTTTCATTATGTTATTATGAGCCCAGTCCTTAAGTTCATGAAGGAATTTGCTGAATTTTCTGAAAATATTCTTGAGAATTAAAACTGGAATTTATATTTGTATTCATTGGTTTCACAGCCCAGAGAGTGCATATTTTTCACTTCAACAGTTTAATGAAACAGATCCCACATGGTCTCACTTCAGGCTTCATAACATTGGCTGTGTCTCACTGATGGGGTTTCTAAAGCTTCCAATTGCCTGGATGCTCTGTGCTCTCACTGTTCTGTTCTTTTTCTTTCTCAGTAGGATAATTCCTCTCTTGTTAACAGTCCGACTGCTCCTTTGTTTTCAAGAAACCTGATACATCGCTCAGAAATCAATTGGCAAAAAGCATCCTATCTGTTTCTGCTGTAGAAATACTGCAGTGGATGCTAGAGTTCTGCTCCAAGTTTTGGAACCTTTCCCATAAAGCCTTTAATTATGTTTTCTCTTTCCATGATTACCTTCACTCTTATCTCGATCATTTTTCCTGGCTGCTTCACCTGTCTGTATAAACTAGATAGCAAAGTAGCATAATCCTTGGGCTGGAAACAGAGATACATGCTGATGAAGGACCACATATTTTGTAAATATTGAACGTGGGTCCTGAAATGCATGCTGGTTAAAAACCCATACTGGTAGATATTAACAGGTGATACTTAGCAGAGTGTAGCATCAAAAATTTGACAAAGACAAGAATAAAAGAAAGTGGCAGCTGCTTGTATACTCACTTAAAAAGCCCCTGAGATAAGGTCATCCTTCAAGTGGGTCAGCACATCATTGCAGTGAATAATAAAGGCAATTATTACACGTGTGCAAAACCATCTTCCTGAAGTCAGAGCTGTTTCAGCAACTGACTTATTACCACCTCAAACGAAAGCAAACCAGACCTGGGGTGATACTATCTGGTGGAGAAAATAAAATCATACTTTGCTGATAAGACTGAATGGAGAAATAGGGCCCTAGAATACAATATAAATCCAAATGTCTTCTCCTGACAAACATTATCAGATGCATCTGTTCACCCAGAGCAGTTCATATTCAGCACCACTATGCCATGTTTATTGGTACTTTGACTTTTATGTACCTGTGATGGTTTTGGCAATGGAAAATCAAAATTCTGTATAGGAATACAAGACCATCACTTACCTACGTGCTTCAGGAAGCCTCTTTTTCATGTATGAAAAGATTTGAATAATGGTACCCAAGCAAGAAGCATCATTATTACTGCTTAATAATTTGAATGCTGCTTTTTTAGTTAGTGATCTTGTCTACAGTTTTGAGAGGCAGGCCAGCAGTTTTACAGGCTAAGCTCTACCTAAATATTACCACCTGGAGACTTGCTAGAATATTGTATCTTTCCACTTCTTCACTGGAGTGGTAAATGACACTCTAGTTTGAGACCACTCATTGCTTTCTAGCCCACTTATCTTTTGATATGAACACCCCAAGATATGTATTCTACGTATTCATGCTCTTCTAAAACAGCCATGTAGACCTTATTCTTAATGTTGATAAGACTTAACATGAAAAGCTTTTCTCCTTTAAAGTTTTCCTTTACTAGCAAAATTTTGTTTCCACATGTTCTGCTTTTGGCAGCACTGTAACCCTGCTGCTGTTTAATCCCATGCAAGGAAATGAAGCTGGAATATGTGGAAAGGAAGAGCACATTGGTACTCGTCTGTGTGAAAGTGCCAAGATATTCTCTGAGATCTGCATTCATAGAACTGTGCTGATGATGAGAATGTTGGAATCATCTAAAAGGCCAAATTTTATTTTTAATAAATCTCAGCTAAGTAGAAAAGTGAACTCTTTAGGCCTGCTGTAAAAAGGTACCCTTTGTTGCAAAGATGACTGGTTGAGTGTATGAGCTTAACATTGTGACTAGAATACAGTTGTACCACGAGAAGGATATTACAGGGTGCTGGGAACCACAGCTGTCTGCACACTGTGGAGTTATTTCCTCATCACTATTCTGGAGCAGTGCTTATCCAGGAGGAAAAATAGCAGATGTATCAGGCTCTCAAGTTCTACTAACAGAAATATTGGTGCTTAAGACATGAAGGGAAACATAAAGTTATAAATGAGAGAGTTGTATTAACACCAAGCCTACTGTTATCTGCTGTCATTAATGAAGAAAAAAAAATTGCATGAATTTCTAAAAACTTCCATTAGGCTGCCACTAACACACATCTCTAGGAGGAGATTCAGCATGACATGAAACAACAGGAATGTAAGGTCATGAAAAGAACTTTGAAAAATGAGATTGTTCTCACAGAGCTTTTGGTAACTAAAATATAGTCCTCTTTACTGAAGTGAGTCACTGGCTACAGAAGGAAAGAGGAACCTTAGTAATACAATTCATCTGACCCAGTTTTAATCCTCAGCTATAGAGCAGATTAATTGCATCAACCAGTGTGAGTAATTTAGATGAAGATATGTACGTTGTGGTCTTCATAAATTGACATTGTTGTAGATGAGTTTCCAGAGCCATACCTAGTAAATAAGCCAGTGTAAAAAGCTTTGTAAATATTAATAATCCCTCATAACGACTGTTGTGAGGGGTACTATATTGATGGTTTTTCCCCATTTCCTGCCCTATGCTTCAAAGAGAATTGAAATAGAAACACAGGACCAGTTCTTGCAATAGCTCCAGTCCGGGAGATGTTTTCAGGTAGCGGTTATGAAGGGATCTACAAATGATAGGCATTTGTACCACATAAATGGGATTCAGTGACAGCTCTGATGCTCTGCCGTAGTAAGACTTCTAAGGCAAATGCTACTTCAAAGTCAGTCTGCTTAAGCATGTGAGAATCACTGTGGCAGGTTAGAAAGTAGCACGTAGTATCCAGCTGCCTTATTTTAGCACAGGATCACCTAACTACATGTCACAGTTTCTGCGTTCAGACCTGTGCAGTGCAGGAGGCTGGGTCATTATGGGAGCCTGGGACAGCAGGTTGTCCTTCCAGGTCTCGGTGTCCTTGCTTGGGAGAGATGGGGCAATTGCCTTGAGTGCAGCTAGGGTGACTCAGAGCAATGAAGCCTCCTGATCCAGATGCACCTCTCTTTCTCCACTGCCCTCAGAGTGACTGGAGAGATGACCCCCCTAGCATGGAAGTGATACAAGGGCTAATTCAGATGCTAAAGATGGGATGTATACTCTTATCTTTGCTCTCTTCTTCCCCTCCCCCAAATACTAGGAAATTCGGAAAAGAATTATTACCTCTTTGAATCACAAAAGATTAAATGGATAATCTTCCTCTTTGCAGCCATGAAAAAGATAATTTCACATGAATTTGCATTCTTTGTCAGGTTCTGCTATGTAATTTGATGATGTAAGTACCTGGAAATGTCAATAGCATCATTGTATATCAAAGTCCTTTACAAAGGATGTTAGCTATCATTATCACCATGGGGATATAGACACTAAAGGGACTCATTTGAAGTTAGCCAGAAAGGAGCTGAAAAATCCAGGTAAAACCCTTTTATGATCCTCTGCCCATGTGGTGACACCATCAGGATTTTTTTCTCTTTGGTACATAACCAGCATGTTGTTCCAATGCAGCTCTTCAGTACATCTGTATTCAGCTGCAGTTAGGATGGGGAAATGAGATATTGTATATAGACTCAGAATCATAATGTAGCCACTGCCTTGAGCTGAGCACAAGACTGGAAAAAAGATGTGACCTTAAGAAAAGCCTGAGCTTGGCAGTAAACTGACTCAGTGCCTATTCATGAATTGCCGATTGCTCTATAGCTCGGCCCTAGATTTTAGTTCTCACTGTCACTCACTTCCTACACGATGTCTTAGCTGAACAGTCCTTGCTAAATCAGAGAGACAAGCTAACATAAATACCTGTATTGTCATATAAGACCAGTTTTCTCTTGTACAGTATAATGTGTCTGTCAATGGCCGAAGCAAAAGCATAAAAAATGGGGAACTATTTAGTGATCCCCTGATATTCTTCCCCATTCAACCAATCATTGGATTAGGAAATCCTGGTATGGACCACACCAGATCATTGTGTTCAAAGGTCTTTTATGGTCATATTCCAAATCATTGTGTTAAATCTCTTTTTCAGATCCATTTGTATGTTTGGCCTGCACAAAATCCTGTGTAATGTTAAGGTGCATCTAACAGTTTTCCTGTTCAATCAGCATCCACTGTTTAAATCCCCACTGCTTTGTCTGCTATGAGAACAGTGCACAACTAATCCATAAGAGTTTTGCCTGTGCTGTTGCTCATTTTATAAATCTGTCTTACACACCTTCAAGCTGCAGTTTCTGGTCCATTTTATACATCCTTTAGGGAAATTGTTTCATATCCCTGTATACTTATGAATGGTGTGATGCTGGGTGCATATATGGAGCAGTTCTGATTCTGGTTTTTTGAATGAAAAGTGCTGCATAAGAGCAAGAGCAAGGCTTTGTTGTGAGTTTCGGTTTTTGGCAGGGGCAAAACATTTGCGTAGCTCATTTATCACAGCTTATTGTATCTTCTGTGGTCTGTGAAGCTGCTGCTAGAAGCAAGCTGTGGCAGCTATTGAATGCCTAGTTTGGAGACAAAGATGTTAGCAAGACTATTAGAAGAATTCTGTTATAGCCCGGGGAACAAACAGAGTAAGCCAAGTTTTCTATGAGACTCTTCAGAGTGCCAGTAGTTACATAGTGATCTATGGCTGTTTTCGCCTGGTGTTTATCATCCTTGATATACAATTTGATACAAATTTTAGAGAAGTAAAATATTTTTGTCCCTTGAGAAAGAAGGCCATTTCGCAATCAGAAAGTGTGGTTAGAACTGTGAATGAGTATTAGAACCATCTCTAACACAGCAAGTCTCTCTCAACAATTTGTGTGTGGCTCTGGGGAAGATTGCTACTTGTCTTTTGTCACTAGACTGTTCTTACATGCTTTGTCCTACTCTCCTTTCCTCCTCTGTTATTGGACTTAGCTCCAGTGTCATCCTTCTTACTTTGGTTGTCCTGATCACTGATATTTTATTTTAAACAGCAAAAGAAAGGTCAGAGCACACTACTGAACAGTTTGTAAATATCTTTTCCACACTTATTAGAGCTCAGAGGCAATGTGTGGGTGTATGTGTGATCACGGCATTGCAACATTTCATTCTGGAAGCTTATAAGAATGTGGCAAAGATTTCCTCTTGCCCTTACAGTTTTGAACCATTAAACTTTTTATATGGGATTTATCAAACCCATGTAATCATCTTAGGAATTTTAGTTCCATTTTAAAAACTAACTTGGTCATTCAGGAGTATAATGTAAAAAAACCCCAAAAAAATCAGTTGGACTTCACCTCCCTAAATACTTTTCCCAGTCTGAAAACCAGTTTTACTTTTAGAAACAGGGGATTGTATGAATACCCCATCCCACTTTCATGGCTTTGGTACTACACATAAGGAACTCCAAATTAGTTTCCTGCATGCTACTTTTACAAAGTAGCCCAAGACCTGAATTGCCAAGATTCAAAACAAGGTGGATCCAATGGCCTTTTAAAATAAAATGCTCCTGACATCAGATGTCAATGTTGTTTATGATAATATGATAATGATAAAAGGCTAAAATGTGATTTCCTTATTTTTGACACCAGACAGCAAAGAGTGATTTGCCAATACAGAAACTATTTCTATTGGTCTCTTTCCTATCCACTGTTTTATCTACTTTGCAAAACCTTCCAGTCTTTAAGGGAAATATCTTTACCCTGATTAGGATAGATTTTGAGGAGGCTTATGGAAAATCTTTTGAAAACTCATTAATTAGGAGTGCAGCTGCAGACTTTTGAAATATATCCTTTTTATCCCTTACTTTTTGCTTTAGGGAAATACCTGAATTAATACAAGTGACATGACTGGAGAGAATGCCGTATAATGAAGGGCTCTTTAATCCAACAGATTATTCTGGTGGGTCTCCCATCATTTCAAGTCTTAAAGCCAAGATAGGATATCCTTCTCAGAGGTAATGAAAATGCATGGCCTTTTTTATAAAGCTGATGATGATTTCCTTTGGCTTTGAAACTCTAAAGTCCCTGGGATTCTTGTTCATAGTAAACACCACTTGCAAACGTGACTGATATCCACAGAGTTTGAATCATCTGTGCATGTTGCTTTCTAAAAGTCCTCTCTGCACATCTATTATGTGGGAACTAATTTAACATCTATGGCTTATCACAGACTTGCTAGGGTAATAATAAGAATAGCTAAATAAAAAGAAATAAAAAAGATACAAATGGGACACATTATGCAATTAGGAGGCAGAAAGAACACATTTATTCATTTGGCCTAACTGCCGTTACTTGAAGATGTAGGCAATATTATATTCCAGATAGTTACCCTTCTGAGTTACATCTCCCTAAGTTAGTGCTGGTCTCCTGTAGTGATGCTGGCTGCTTTGAATGAAAAACTGTTTGGGTCAGACTTGGTACCAGCCAGAGATTAGTTATTGATGGGATTGTGTATCATGTGATCTACAACAAATGCAGAGAATAAGGTAATAGGATATCTATAGGATACCCTATAAAGGATAAAAAAAGATACGGATCAAATCTTAAGAAAATAATTGGCTTTAATTACTGAAAAATTATGTCACCTGAGGCCCCTGTGGATTAGAAACATCCTTAAAAAGAGTTGAACAAAGAAATCCAGAAAAAAAGCGCAGAGATGCAAAAGTGTGGGTTAATACAGTATCTCTGAAAATCAAGGCTATCCTCTGTTAGTCTGGGTTTGTGATAAAGTATCTTCTTTCTTAGGCATTACTAAAAAGCTTTTTGCTATCTGCTTTCATGTTAGTGGATTGCCTAAAATGTTTAAAATTTACCTGGCTAGGCTTGTACTAAAACAGTAACTCTTGTCAGTCTTCCTCACAGATGCAGAAACTAGCTTATTTGCTTATTAAATAACATCTTCCAAGTTATTGTAACTGTGTTGAAAATAAGAGTTCATATAATCCACCAAGAAAACTGAAGTGGTCGTTCCATCCCTCCACTTTATTAGTAGTTTTTGTGGACAGGCAGACACTGAGAGTGTATTAAATGATACATTCCATATAAGGCAATAAAATAATTTGATATTGTCAGAAGAACTTTATCTACCTCTGCTAATGCTTGATTTATTGGAAGAAACTGCAAGAATAACTTCATTATTAGCCAAATGTAGAAAAAGGTCAAAGTTCTGTGTACACCAAGGAACAGAAATACTTTCATGTTAATTTTTTCCAGACCACGTCACAGCATATCCACTTGTTATGTCAATCCAGGTCTGATATAGTATAATCTGGAAATAAGAAGAAAATGTAATTCTGAAGGTATTCTCCAAATTCTGTACAACTATAGGGAATCTTCTAGCTATAGTCAGATTTGTTAACATGTTTCTGGGATATTAATTCATGAAAAGAATTTGCAAGACCCTTCTTCTTCTCCCCTTATGACTTCTGTGCTTTGCAGGGTTGCACAATAGTTTCCATCATCATTAGGGGAAAAGCGAGGTACAGCATGGTATTCCTGGGAGCAATATTAGAAGGATGAAAATGCATGTTTCTTTGCATTTTTATTCAGAATGATTACAGTCCAAACATTGCAACTGTTCTATTCCCATCTAAGACTGTCTAGAGTGGGCTGCTCAAAACCTGTTATTAAACAATAAAGAAAACAACACAGAACAGCTCAATGAGTTCATTTACATATTTGCCTCAGGGGGTCACAATCCAGATTGCAAAGGCAGGACCAAAAGAACTGCGGATCTGTTGGTCACAAGGTTTTAAAATACGAGGAAGAAGTGAAATACAAGTAGATTCTTAAAAATGCAAATAGAATTTGTAAGTGTCCAGAGTTTGCCCAGAATTTCTAGGTGGTTTTCATGTGCCAAAAGCATGAAAATGCAGTGGAACCAGAGTGTAGGTACAAGAGAATGGGCAGCTCAGTGCTCTTTCAGAAGTAAGACCCAAGCTGCCCATGCCAGGCAGCTCTCTCCAGCGCTGCAGTAACCTCTTCCTCAACTGCCCCCACCAGAGCAGCACTGGGGGCTGCACTCACCACATCGAGCCCTGCCCTTCCCTTTCTGTGTCTTCTCTTCCCCCGTGGCAGATTGTGTCACTTGCATCAGATGGCTTAAACCCAGCTATGAATGAGAGGTTATCTGCTCGTGGATGGATGAAATGGAAAGGGAAAACCAAAACTTCCATTTGGCGTGTTGTTTCTTCCCATGTGAACATGTTGCCCATCATTGTCCTTATGTCTTGAGTGGCTTCCTCCATGAACATTTAATAACAGTGAAAGCTCTCTCCCAGGAGACCAGAAAATGTGCATTAAGAGGTTCAGGGAAACAGTATGTGCATATAGGATTTCACTGTCATTGTTTGATTTGCATTGTTCAGGCTATTAATTAAATTTTGCTTCCACAGTAGGGGAAAAAAAACCCCTCTCTAAATTAAATTAGCCGACAGCAAACCAGGTAATGTGGCGCAAATGGAATTGCATTTTGCTTACATTCAACCAAATTAACATTTAGATCTCTGAAAATTAAGAAGTTTTATTCAACACATCACCAATATAAAGCTTGCTTAATAATGGTATTTTGATCATGTTTTTCTAACTCAGGTCTGGCTGAATGACAGTATGACAAAAGTATTTGACAATGACAATAGCATTTACCTGAGAACTAAAATCAGTCTTAAATGATGTTTACATTTATTTCTCTATAAAAGTATTATTTTATTAAACAGACACATCAATTCCTTGTTGTATAAAATAATTTTCTAAATTGAGCCCAAGACAAAAATTGCCTGATAGCAACATCAGAGTTTTCATAATTTCTACATATGCTTATGAAAGTGAGTTGAGATGTGAATACTTCCTGTTAAGCAGCACCGCACAGGAGGCACTGCTAGTTTGGATCCCCCACTAGCACCCTCAAACAGTGTAAAATGAGACAAGTTTTTCAAAGACAGTGTTGGCACTGAGAGCAGATTTGGAGCTGCAGGCTCTCCCTACACTTTGTCACTCCACAGGTCCTGGCTGCCCAAACGCAGCCTGACTGTGGAGGAGCCAGCCCCATCCACTGCACCACCTTGCCTGCCTATGTCAGTTCCTCTCCAGTGGATTTACCTAAAAGCTGCAGTAATCTGGGAATTGAGCAAAGGATTGATCTTAGATATGCTGCTCAAGATGGCTTGGATGTGTGACTAAATTAAAAGGCTTGGGACAGACAAAGTCCCAAAAGTAATGCTGGGCTGGAGGCATTGGAATGATCCTGCCAATGGGAGGGATGCTGGGAAAGGCATACATCTGTGCTAGTTTGTTGTGACACATGCTATTTATAAGTAGGGGGAAAAGAGGGAATGAAAATTATTGTTAATACTAAAACCATGTCTCTTGTGAAACTTCCAATGAAGCAAGGTTGTGCCTGACCCTTATTTGTTACGGTTACCTGGTCTGCTGGATGGCTACTTGAACAATGTTTTACTTTGAAATTCCAAACACTTGCACATAAAGAAACAGCCAGCTGATATTGGTGGAAAACTCCAGTGCTTTCATCCAAACAGCAAATAAAACTTAAGTCACTAATCCAAATGGGAAGCCTTGGAGAATCAGTTCAGTTGAAAGTTTCTGAAGGTTTTGTACCTGCTGCCAAGTATCAAATGTTTGGGATGACAATGACCAAGGGATAAGAGACTGAAACATTTCTTTATTTTTTCATTTTGCTTGCATTGTACCTCTGGCAGTGTCGGGGTAGTGTCCATTCTGCCATGTCCCCTGTTCAGTTACTTACACTCTCTGTTCAAAACCACAACTGACTGATTAGCCAAGAGCAGTTCCTTTAGCACATCCACCTGCCTTGCCAAACCAGAGATTTTCTAACACGGTATGGAGTAATTATTCACAGACTGATGTAAAAGCCAGCAATCAGAATACCTTTAACAAATTAGAGAATGAGCTGCAAAGCCCATGCAAATTTCAAGGGACCTCAGTTTATTTGCAATCATAGCCTAATTTTGTTGGATCAGTTTCAAATTTTTTAGCATACTTATATCAGCTTTATCTGACAAAACTTCAGTAAAATTAAATAGTGATCCTCAAATCCTTAAAACCAGATGCCACACAGTAGGAGAAAAATGAAAGTGACACATGAGACAATTCCAGCATAAGGTTTTGGAGGAATGTATCAGTTGACATTAAGTAATAGTGGCTAAGACCACCTCAAGTGCAACTTTTTAAGTAAATGATTTGTGTTTCCCATCTCAAATGGAAAATAAAAGTCAGAAAAAAAAATCAAATCTAACAAAACCATGGATTTTACAGGAAACAGAACATTTTGGTTTTGAGTATTTTAATTGTTTCTGAATTGGATAAATTTAGTAACACAATGTCCTGTCAAAAAAAATCGGCAAATTGTTTTTGACTTTCATTTTCTGTCTTTTTTTAGCTGTAACGATCTGAGGAAACAATCACTGTATTGTGCTTTCTTATAAAGTGTTCTGATGAAATCCAAATGTTAATAAATATTTTCTGAGGATGATTTTTGTTACTGCAGGATTTCTATTTAGCTTTTTCACAAAGATTCTTTTATAAGGTCAGCCAGTCTCTTGAAGGCCTGCAATGACAAATATGGTTCACATTTATATTTCAGCATTACATAAAGAGGGAACACATCAAACCTGTAAAGCTACTAAAACTTTCCCTAACCATATAGAATAATGCAAAGTTCTGCTGATATTCTCTTTTCCTTTTATAAAATCATGTACGGGCTTTGACTGCACAAAGCTTCTGATTCTCTGACAGAAAATAAAAGGCAGAGATTTCTGAAACAGAAAAATGCATATATTGATGTTCAAAGGTTATCTGGAGTTCAGATGTAATTTGTAACAAACTAGTGATCCCTGAAAGAGTATCTCTTTTAACTTAATATTACAGCCTGGAGACTCCAAAAGTGAAAAACAAAGGAAGAGCCGTTGAGTGGGGAAGCATATAAAAAATACAGCTTGACTGTCAATAGTATGGTTATGAATCACTTTAACAAAGAAAAAGGAAAAAATAGAAGAAATGCAGAAGAAAAAAAAAGGCAATAGAAGCACTTAGCTGTTACAAACCTTCACAACTGCATGAAAGTACAACTACAAATAATGAACTGTTTCAAGCACTCCAATCAAATCAGTATTAACTCTGCACAAATAAAAGTCTCTTTTCTCCCACTGATTTTACAGATGTAGCCAAATAACATCAAAAATGCTACTAAAACACATAAAAGATTAGTTATTGAGAAATAAAATAAAGCATGTATGTAAACAGTATGAAAGAAAAACAATATTCTTTCATATAAAGAATTGCCAACACACACACGAAAGAACACAGGTAATTCAATCTCAGAATCTCAGGAATGCAAATTCTAAAAGATACATGATACCTGCTAATACTTAAGCAAATAGCAGGACTTACTCTGGCTTCAGTAAAGCATTTATAAATAATGTCTGGGAGGTTCAAGCCTGACACACTGCATGTATGAGATACACAGAAAAATTCTAAGTGGTCCTAAAAATGTGGTACCTTTCAGGTCGTTTGGAGGAGTATCTTGTTTAAGAAACAGCTAATACTGCTGTGTAAGTATTGCTTAATCACACACAGACTAAAACCTCTAACATTTAAGAAAAAATACAAGGAGGAGGGTGTAAAAGTAAGGGAGCATTACTATGTGAGAAACAGTCTTGAAAAGAATGCAAAAAAAAAAAATCTCACCAGATCCATCTGGGCAGGAGAAGGCAGAGAGAAGGAGGCTCTGACATAAGAACTAGGCTCTGAACTATCAATATTGAATGCTCCTCCAGGAACCAGTAATACCTACGAAAAATTTATTAACCACACAGTTATTACCACTTCCACATTTTTAAAACACGATGTTAAATTAAATTTGAGAAAGCTCAGTGCTTACACACTTGTATCAGAACATGATGGAATATATTCTTTTCTTCAAAATGAGGAGAAAAAAATACGCAACCTATAACCAGACTTTTCTTAATAAAACCAAATGGTCTTAAGGTTTTGGTTACCAGGTCTGGCTTATATCATCACAGTGCTTGGAAACACCTGGAGTGTAGCTTACTCAGTACATCGTGCTGGGTCTTACAAATTGGAGAAATAAAATCAAACTTCATTTCTCTCATTAAAAAAATTTGGTGAACAGACATCATACATATAGGTACATATATTATATATGTAATACATATATATTATATATGTGTCACATACAATTACATATTGTGCCATATATTATACTGGTTTCAATTTAAGTAAACTGATTAAATACCAGCATCTGAATAGAGTCATGAAAATATTTTGTTAATGAGCAATTATGCCACAGTGCCTGACTTGTAGACTTAATGATGGTGCACAGCAAGTTCTCCTGCGTTTTTATGTGTGGATACAGATGTTTTATCCCTCCTTTTTTTCATTTTAAGATCATAAGTCATTAAATCATATGTCATACTTCTTTCTTCAAGGCCTTTTCCATTATCAGCTGCTGTGTATCAGAAATACCCTTAATTTTGATCCATAAGAACATGCCAGCAGCAGGAGGGTACCATTCTGCCAAGTCTGGAGAAAGAGAGAGAGAGAGAAAATGGAATCAAGGAAGAAACTTATGCCCCACTTTTAATGGATACATCATAGATTCAGTGATGTTTTGGATTTGCTGATACAAACATTATTATCACTATTGCTATAGTGATTTTTTGTATCTTCTTTTAAATTAAAGTCACTATTTCAGAGCAATTTTAAAGACAGCTATTTTAAACATAGAAAGTATAAGAACATAATGAAGTGAAATACATGCTCCTTGTAAAATTGCTTTAAATAGTAATGTGGTGAGCTTTTTTCATCACCATCTATCTCCCTGTCCTACCAGAAAGCATAAAAAAGCAGCAGTAGACAATTTGTCCTAAGCTTAATATTTAATGTAATTGATTTGTTAATAGTGCTTATCTGTCACTTCAGTCAAGAGATGAACTTAAGTGATTTTTCTTGAGCACAAAGATGATAAATAGCTAGAAAAGAAATTTAAGTGATTATCTGTGTTGCACTCTGACCTTTTAACCACTTGTCAGCAGCAGTGAGCATTGCATCCCTCTGGATCCTGTAGAAGTCCACCACTCTGAAAGCAAATTATCAATTGAAATTCATGAACTCATATAATTTCAAAGTCCATTTGTTTCTGAAGACAGAAACAAAGCTTTTTTACTCGAACAACCCAAGAGCACATTTAATAGAAATATACGCATATCCTAGGTGGACACAACACTGTATACTTTGGGTATAAAACTTTGTATATGTAGCCAAGAAGTCTTTACTGCTTCAGTGCATCTCCAGCAAAGCACTGATCAACCAGACAGAGGAAGTCCCTATGCAGCTGCTTCTTCAGCTTTACATATATCATAGAAACCTTTTATATATTACGTCCATTCTGTCCACTATAGCAGTAGATATAAGTCCTGTTGACAGCATTTACTACACAAAGCACACATACTGAAGAAAATTTGGGACTTAAACATATGCAAAAGCACAGACTTGATATTTGTGCATTTGTGTTGAATTTGTGTAACACACACAGAAATGGCATTCGACAAGGTAAAAAAATCACATGATGAACCCATCATAACTATTTGACAGCTTCCCCTTTTCTAAACTTTTGAACCTGCCTCCTTCATACTTTAAGTAAAAATTTCAAATAATTCAATCTCTTACTGGGAAAAATGACCCTAACCCAAGTTTCATCATGGACAAGTCATGTGCAGTGGCTTTTGTTGACATAAAATGACACAGCTGCGCAATGTAAGACACAAGAGAAATGCCTGATACTGAGTTCATAATTCAGATGCAAATGTGTTCCCACGTCTTGAGAAAACATCCTTAGTAATTTGCATAATTTACATAATTTTACATTTGTATTTTTAAAAATACTCTCTGAACCAATAGCTTTGATTTGCGGATGTATTTTATTACAACTGATACACAAACACCAACACCTCCAGAGACTTATACCGTTTTGGGGCCCAGCTATATCTATTGCTACATTCTGTATGAAATGGTAAATCTCCTTTGTGCAGTTTTCACCAAAATTGCAAATTCTGTTACAAAATTTTTACCTGTTACCACCTTAATTACATGTTGAAATTATACCCATTAGTAAAACAAAACTCCCTCAAAAATGTTGCTGCTCCAAAAACCAGACAAGCTTCTACTCAAAAGCCTGATCTAACACCTCACTCTTGTACAAATGAAATCAACTGGAAGAGATTCCAGTCAGCTGTGGGGCATCATCAGTAAGGTTATAAAGCATTGCAGCTGCCCCCCCCCAACTCTACTCTCAGTAGCTCCAGCAGAAGAACGGTTTTTGGGCTTAAGCAAGGCTGCCTTTTGACCTGCAAGAAAGAGGTAAGTGAGGAGATGCATTTGGGATTTCTTTTTTTTGGAACTACTGGAAGTTGAGCTAAAGTGTGGTCCAAGATTCTCTGTGAGACTTATCTTTTATGTTCCTAAATCTTAAAACAAGGCAAAGCTGGTGTGTCTGGTTCGGTTTATTTCTTTTTTTCAAGTAGTGCTGTTTACAG
This sequence comes from Machaerirhynchus nigripectus, assembly GCA_013397975.1. NCBI lineage: Eukaryota > Metazoa > Chordata > Aves > Passeriformes > Dicruridae > Machaerirhynchus > Machaerirhynchus nigripectus. The sequence continues at coordinate 771,355 of VZRQ01002121.1, forward strand.
TATGAACATCAGGTGACGGAAGTGGCTGTTATAGTGAGATATAAGAACTTTTTGCATGCTTTGCTCATGTTTCTGCTACAGGCCTTTGCAGAGTGTAGCACACTCCCACTGAAGTGGGAAGCTTGGGGCTCTAATGATATCCAAGTAGAGCATATAAAATGAGGCAGTGGCAGTCAAAAGAAACTGTGCTACTCCTGCATAATATATGAAAACCAAATGTGTGTCAGTCAGTATGCAAGAAATTCCTTGTGGGTTAGACGCTCTCTCCAAGAGCACTGACAAAGGCAATGTTTAGAGTGTGTAGATGAACCTCACTGTTTTTTCATCAGTATCCACAATCAGGAGATAAAGGATGCCAAGCGTGTAAATTCCTGCTAACTTAAGTGAGGCAAGAACTCTGTTTATAAAGGCTATGCTGACTCTTTCTCAATGGATTCTGTGCTCAGAGATCTTAGCTTTTTCTATAGACCCTAACACTTTAGCAGGGATCAAAACTTTATTCACTAGCTTGAAGCTTTCCAGTATCCTCTCAAGTTCCCTTCAGATGGGAGCTGCATAATGTGCCAGTGGACGGGTGGACTGTCTGCCTGGATTGGTAGTTGACATGCCCTGACCTGCTTGTCTGCAGCTTCATACTGTGTCTCTTCAGTATGAACCCTGTTGTGTGAACCCAACAGTCTTGGTGACCTGCCTTACCTACTTGGCCTAATACTGGTTCACCTCCTCTGACTTGTTTACTACAAAGCATGTTTGATGTAGGTAACAAGTAGCAGAATGACAGATGATGGGATTCAGCATATGACATAACCCTACCTGTCTATATGCTCCAAGAAACCCTTTTGTCCCCATTGCTGAAGCAGCTGTGATATCATAATCTAAAGAAATAAAACACATAATCAATACCATGTTTTAAACAGGAATGTTCCATAATAATCAAAAGAGCTGTAGACAGATGCATTATTCAGCATTCCCCAGACATGAAATTGCACGTGGTGTCTCTTGGAGCCCTTTATAAGCAGAGGTGCCAAGAGCAACAGATCCATGTTACTGTTGCCTCCAAGGATGAGGGCAGTATTTGGAAGTTGGGGTGAGGAGAGGGAAAAATGGATGAAGAGCTAAATATGATAACTGGGGAGAAAGAGGAAAACAATGTATATTGCTTTACCTTCCTGTCCACATCGGCCTCTCCGCTTTAATAGTGCCTCTGTGACAAACTAATGGTTCTGGAAGATGGAAGCCACATTTAGATGTGTTCAATGTCTCCTTTCCTTATTACTATTAACCATAAAGGGGCTGTAGTTGGCAGCTTGCTTTGAAGTGTCTTTGTGGGCTGCCAGTATTATTTTAATTGAAAAGCAGAATGAAAAAATAATAAATGAGTATTTCCTCCATGCTATGCTTTACATTGAGGTTTTTCAAATGAACATACCAGGAAGAGATAAAGTATTTCAAATCTTGATTCTTGAAATCTGAGTTAAGGGGTATCAGCTGTACTATGCATGCACTGAGACAACCCTCTGGCTCTGGTTGCGAATTCTATGGTGGTCTCTCTTCCTCTGGCAGAATTGACAATGAACGCGCATAAACAAAACTGGAGAAGTGCAGAGCAACTGTGAAAGTACAAAGCTCTTTGCTTGTGGTTTCTTATAACTTGGAACATGTTGTCTTCTGTAAATACAACACATTTGGTGGTTTGGTACTTGCCTGTGTGAATGTGCTGGTGTGCATTGTTGACACCTGAATGTGTAGAACAACTCTGTCTATGAGAGGCTTGGGACCCGTCAGAAAACCTATTCTTAAGCTAGAAAATAAACAAACAAAAAGTTATTACAGAAATGCAATGTGCTAATACTTTGTCTGAGTTATATGTAGGGAAAATGTGCAACCATTTTACTGATAGTGTAAGGATCTCTTATGCATTCAAACTTACCTGTATCTTAATACTGACATCAGCTTATACAATTTAGAAGTTGAGTATCAAAGCAATGAAGTAAAAACATTTAAGAGGTTTTATTGCTTATAATAGCTTCTAAGTTATGAGGCTTCATGAAAAAATCTGTGTTTGTAAACTGTCCTCTGCAACCATAAATATTATGTGAATCATAGGAAAGGAAAGGGAGGTTTTCCCATAATGAAAAACCATGAATGCTCAGGCTTTATGAAAAACAGATAAGAAGTGGCAAACAGCTTTACTCTTTCACTCCCTTTCAGTACTGCAGAAGGAATGGAATTTAGATTGATAAACTAGATAGTTATTTATGCTTCAATTCTTATTTACCCATCTTTACAGATTGGCTGAAGTTTTTATTTGAAGAAAAATGGAACCAGTAAGCTCATATGTGTCCTTGGCAAACATAATATTGTGTCATGCCATTTTGCGGTGTCACTTCCAAAGATGCAATCACACTTAGTGTTGTCTCCTCACTTTCTCTAGGATGGATTATAATCCACTGGCTGCCAATGCAGAATCCACATTCATTTTTTGTGTCTATTAGGACTAAAGACAAAAGCAAGTTAAAAATCAAATACATTGACTTGTGTGAAATGGAAAACAGCCAAATTAGTTTTGTTCAGGCAGGTGGAAACAACCTGAAAGAACTGGAAGGCTAGATATCAGTATAACCCTATGAACAGTTTGTGAAGGATGATCGTTTCTTTTCTGTATTATAAGTTCAGGGAGCTTGCAGGAATGATAAGATATAGATAAAAAGGGAAATGGAAAAAGAAGACAGAAAAGCTCCTAAGAGTTTCAGGAACAGAGCTGGAATCCAGCATGTGTCTTTCTGCCTAGGTGGTGCCTGCAAGAGTGGGCTGCCTGGGGGGAGAGGCCTAACTATCGGCGTCAGAAGAGAAACAGAACCTGGAGTAAAATGACTGCCAAGAGATGACATGAAAAGTGAGCAGACCGCAAAAAGCCCTTGATTCAGAAGTTCAATCCAGAAGTGGATAGTTAATTAAATGAGAAAGCACTACGACATGTCTCATCACTTTGTATGAAGTCTTGTGTCTTAACTGAATAGGCAATGCTAAATGGTCTGCAGCTGGCCTTACCCAGATGAGAGAATTTTAGAGAAAGAGTCGGTCCTGATAACTCGGCCATCCACATCCATTGAGAGGAAAGTTGGAGCCCATGGCTTGGAATAAAAAATAAAAAGTAAGATTCAAGGTGCTAGTAAGGATTATAATGGAATTATTTTCTTTACTACGAAGACACAATTTATTGCTCAAATGTGTATTCCAAGGAAAACATTGCAGTAACTTGCTGACAAGTGATTGTTTAGCCTAGCTTTCTTGAGATGTGATTACAATATGTGAAAGTCTTCAAGAAATCAGCTTTGTTATTTTTTGATGCTTGCTTAGCCCACTGTTTAGCATACAAGTGTTCAGTTTAAGTATTGGTATGATGCCATAAGAAGGAGAGAGAAATAATGATTTTTTTTCTGCCAAGATTTCTTTGTGGAGGTACTGCAATTTCTAAAATGGAGCCTTGCAGCTTTTTGCTTTGCTATATTAAAACATGAAATCAGGAGATATGACCAAATTGTGAAGATCTGAGTTCAGCATACTTTTTCCTTATCAAGAATTCTCTTTTTACACCTTCTCCCCTACAATTTCTAACAAAGCTTCAGAATGATATTCAGTGAGTAAGTGAAGCAATTTTATTGCCACCTTCCATAGAAACATATTTCAAAAGAGAAAGTGTTGACCTTTATCTTCTACCAATGTTTTACTGCTTTGTAAGACCTGTTTTGATTTCTGAAGTTAGGTACTTTTAAAGACTGAGCAACTGTAGATTCACGCATGAAATTTGCAGAAATTTACATGAGGAAGGGAAGCTGCCTATCCAGTACCACTACCTGTGGTACCTGGGAGAACACCTGGATTCTCCAACAGGCAAAGGGATAAAAATGGGGTATAGTAGATAGGGAGTAGGCAGTCTTTCACTGAATGAAAGAAGAGACACAGAGAAAGGAACATTAAGAGGCTGCAAATTTCAAGTGCTGCTTCAGTGACACACATGCATTGAATGCAAAGTCTTTGTTATTTTCTGATTACTGAAAAATTCTGTCCTGTATGAGGCTTGAGAAATTTGAACCACTGATTAACAGAACATAAAATACCACAAAGGGGAAGATGACTGAAAGAAGCACAGACTGTGAGGCCTTGGTAGGACATGAAGAAGGGGCATGCAGGAAGGTCCAGAGCTCAAACCTTAAGTTCTCTCCTGAAACCTTAGTTTCTCTCCAGAAAATAAGGTGTTACTAAGGATTATGGAAGACAAAATACCTTTTCGAATTGAAGAAAGTAGTAAGGATCATCTTCTATTATGAGAAAATCATATTTTCTTGCAAGCTAAAGAAATTATAAAAAGTAACAAAATGAATAAAAGTTAAAGACACTACAAATTCAGTCAGATTTTTTTTCTTAACCATCACCATATTATGATCCTATTGATTGGTCATTCATTATATAGAAGCCCCCATGATAAGAAACCTTCAAGTGCACAATTTAGATACCAAAAAATTATAAAAGTAATCGTGGTACCCGTAGTACAAGGACCCATGTGTGCAACTGAAGCTCTGTTCCATGTGGCATTCAAACAGTGCAGGCAACATGCAGCAAATCCAGTTAGAAGCCCATGGCAAAGGTGCCAGCCACCAATGGGCTACCCCTGAAAAACAGTTTATCTAATGCATAGTTTACCTCTGAAGAGTTGTCATGAAAGATTCTGCTAGAAACACGTTCTGGGAGGAATATCTACTGGACTGATAATGGGCCCGAATACCACCCATGGGATACCCTCAACTGAAACAAGACTGACATGTATCTATTTCCACCTACAAGGAAGGCCACAGCTCCTTACCTGGTAAATCTCCTTCTTGCGCTCTGCGGTCAGTGAGTTGCCAGTTGGGTTGCATCCATTTGGAATAGTGTACAGGAATTTGGGGAGGTGATGGCTACAATTTTTTACATCCTCTGGGCTCCAAGCAGACAGAATTTCTTTTAAAGCTTTTGGAATAATGCCATGTTGGTCACTAGGAATATTGATTATATTACAACCCAAGGGTCTCAGCTGTTGATAGAAGGAACAAAACTTGTCATAATTGTGTAATTCAAAGGTCTTCCTTTTGTCATTAGCACTGTAAAATTTCATCCATACAAAGTCTTTCTTTTTGATTTTATAGATATCTCAAGCTCCATTTGCTCATGAGTCAAATAAAAGTTTGCCTGAATTTGCTGTAAGGCTTGTCAAACTTACCACATTACTCTTTATTTGTCCTACTAAGCCAACTGAGAAGAAATGGGTATCTATGTTCAATTGCTGCTCTTCTCTAGGAAATCAGATTCAGTTTTTCAAGCAGAAAGAGTTTGTAAACTTGAACTGTTCTCTCAGGACTCCTCATGCTCTCACCACAGACAGTTAAGGTCACAGCACCTTTGTTTCCTACTGACAATTTATACTCTACTTTGGTGGAAATGCCAGAGCTTTAAGCTACTCTTCACTGACAAAGGGCAAAGAATCTGTTCTCAATAGATATATTCAGCAGTACAAAGGAGAATGAAATGATGCTACTGCAGTGACATGTTGACAGCAGCATGAAAAAATATAGGTAAAATACCAATGAAAAAGCTTGCTGCCTCTCCTCTGTGGAATTTCAATTTGTACCACGTAGTGCTCTGCATTTTTAAGCAAAACTGCAAGCTGCTGCATTGTCAAAATACATTCCTAAAAAAGTACAGCTGATTAGACTATATATTAGAATTTAGGACAGCAAATAATAACAATTAATTTTGATGAAAGGGGGGGACAACTGAATTCGTGGTGTGTTTATTCTAACCCTTCTTTCAGCTCTTATGCATTTTGAGCTGGCATTTAATTTTATACTGATTAAGCTACTTTTCAGAAGTAAACTTTTCTGCTTTTGTATGGTTCTCACTAATTCATATCTTCATACTTATATATGGATGTTTCAGGCCTACTCCAATATTATACTATTTATAGCTATTGTATAATCTGACCATGAAATACTTCAGGTAAATGTGCTGACATGTTAACACACCCACTTGTTATAAATTTAATTCAACCAAACTAGGTCCTGATGGCTTTCTTTTCAGTCCCATATGTGATCTTAGCCCTTGAATGAACTCGTATTTGGAAGAGGAACTTTGAATAGCTTTTAAAGAACTTTTAGTAGAAAACCTTCTATGAGTTAATATTAATGAACTTAACTGTTTGGACACTAAAATCTTCAGTCTTAGGTATGTTTTTATGGCAAATACTGACAGTGTTTATATGACTGCAGATCAGGCACTAAACTGCTGTTTAGTTCAAATGTAACATTCACAATGTTTTGGAGCTAAAGAATACTTACAGCTGCTAGTGTCCCAGAGTATGTGGGTGCATCCAAAAGGATGTTGTCTCCAGGATTAATGAGCATTTCAAACACCTGCAAAAGAAAAGATTCTATTTCAAAGATTGTTCACTTTTTGTACGTGTGCTTCATACTTTTGACTTCTTAGTGGGGTTAAAAATCTTGATTAGATACTAGTAATTCCCTAACCATATAGTTATCCTGTCTGTCAGAAAGGCAATGAACAGATGAAAAATCTGCTTTAGAGCTAAATTAAGATAGGTTATCAACTAGAGAATACGAACTTGACATTCAAAGACAGTGCTCTGAAGCACATTTCCTACTGTATAAGTTACAGAAAGAATCGACTAAACAGCAGTGAAAGAGGACTGGGAAGGGTAATTATTTCAGGAAGTAAAAACCCCTGAAAAATCAGGAAGTAAAAAAGAGAAGAAACATATTTAGAATAGAGTTATGGTAATGCATCTATGCACTTATTACACTACTTGAGTAAGATGAAATGTTACCTTACAGCATATTTTCTACAAAAATTTCTTCAGTTACCCAAACTTTCATGCAGTCCTGACAGTCTAGAATGCCACTCCAATTTTATTTAATTTCCCGTATCTTGTATTGGTAATACTGTCAGACATGCATTTAATAAAGTTCCCTGCATATAGTTATAGAGGGCACTTAAAGCTGAATATAGCTGAACTGATGGAAGAATAAACATCTCTCTGAATGAAATGCTTCTAATGCATGAATCTTTCGGTCTTACTTTACACAAGCCTTCCTGGCTGCCAGTTGTGACACACACTTCCATCTGTCCTTGCTCAGGACTGTAACTGGCTGTAGGGGGATCATGTAGATTCTGCTGGAAATCTTTTAGCCAAGACAACAGCTCTGGAATCCTGAAACATGAATAAGAAGGCATATCTAACACCTTATATAGTCCAAAGATAGGCTGTTGCTCTAAATTCCTGCCAAATCTAGCATGTAGTCCTGAGTCTGATTTCAACTGTCACACAGATACTCTTAGATGCAATTTCTATGACTGCTTTATCAAATTTAGAAAATGGGATGGGCATCTGTAGTCCATGCAACAAAATTATCATAGTGAAATCTGGGCAGAAATTTTTTGCCAAGGATGAAACAGGGTGGAGGCTGAACAATATCCACTCCTAGAAATGATCATTCTGTACTCGAATGTGATAGTGTGATAAAACTCTTAATGCTGCTAATAACTGGCTGCAGATTACAAGGACTTCTAAAACACATTTTCCAAAAAATGTCTTAAGATCTTTTAGGATGTTCACAAATGGCTGGGTTCATTTAAATATTAAGAAAATTCTTAACTGATGCCCCCTGTGTCTCTGTAGGTACCCAAGTATTTTTGCAAACCTGTCCCTACCTGACTCAGTGTGGTCTCTGAGGAGTTTACATGAGCACCAAAGTAATGTAATGACATGCAATTTTTGTACCAAAAATGACAATTCTCTAAATACCTCCACTCAACTGCCACAAGTTGTACATACTGACTTTAGTATATGGTGCCAAAAGAAAAGAAATACTCCAAAATGTAGAAACTATGTATTGCAATGCAGTATCTTTTAAATAATATCTGATTAGGGAGTCTGAATTCTCAAATACTAACAGCTAGGAAATGCTCTGGCTTGAGAACTACTACGATTAGGGTTTTAGGTGATTTAAGTGATTTTTTTTCTTTTTACATTACTCATTATGAAATTTTCCACTTGAACTGAAATGTAAATAGTGAGGCAAATTGAAAAAAACATGGGTTTTGGGAAGAACCTATGTTTTAAAAAAAGGCTTTATGATCAGGTTTTAAAAACCCAGGTGACTTAATACAATAATAAAGGATATCATGATCCTTAGCTTCTGGTATCTTGAATTGCAAGCAGCTGTGACAAGATACCCTGCTGAGGCTGAGTATTGAAGAGCTCTCTTCATCAGATCTTCCCCAATCTCAATAGGAGTTCCATGTCCAATGTCAACAGTTGCCCTCTTAAATGGAAAAACATTAGGATTTGGTGCCCCTCCAGCCAGAGAGATGAGAGATGGAGGAGACTTCTGCATCAATTCAGCTAGAGTAAAAGGAAAACACCTTGGTTACAATTTGATTATTACAATGGTGATTCTATTCTTTAATCAATATTTAATAATGGTCCAGAGAACTTTTTCTATTTTTCAATTTACTTGCTTAACGATCATGAATTCAAAAGGATAATTCTTCTTAAACTCACCTTTCTGGTTGGATTAAATAGGTGTTTGGGGGGCACAGGGAGGGAGATACTGTTAGGACAGACTAAAAAAATCATTTTAACTTGAAAAATTTGTCATTTATTTTGAAACAATCTGGACAGTTTAACTATTATAAAAATTTCAGTGAGTGTCTTTTGAGCTTCAAGAATTTAAAATCTTAATGATCTTCTGTTTAGACTAACTTGAAATGATTTGCTTTGGTTTTTTTTGTTTTTCATTCAGTCTCTCTTCAGCTGATCTGGCAGCTACACTGACAGATGATTATAGCTTTTCTATAAGGGAATGGAAATGTTTCTGGTAGCCCAGTTTTAGTGGCAGAGGCACTGTGTAAGTAATTTGCTATGAAGAAAATCTTATTTCCTGCTTTAAAGTCACAGTGCAGATTGGACCTTAATCCAGCAAGGGCACTTGATTGCATTAAATCTAAGAACTCACAATATGGCCTTCATGCTGGCTTGACAGTTTGACTTTAGATATGAGAGGACAGATGACACCAGATCAGGCTTAAAAGCAGCCTGTTACTGAGTTTATTTTCCTGTACTTATTAGCAGATGTGAACATGGGGAGTTAATTCTTATCAGTTATTTCACCAGTTTGGGTTATGCCTGTGACTTTTGGCCTGGTAAAGAGAGATTTACTTTGTCATCAAAACTGCAGGCTCAATATGTCTTTCTGCACGAACTGTGCTACTTAATATTTTTGTTATGATGCATATCAATGTATCACTTGAAAAAGAGGCTGCCTAGAGTGAATTATTTGACTTAGCTGTACCTGTATGAAGCATTTTAAGCAGAACAGCAAATGCCAGCCCCTTACCAAGAGGGCAAATTGACCCCTGAAGGCTTAACTAGTGATGTATGTCTCGTGCTCGGATTCTGTCAGGTCTCTGTGGGTTCCAACTGAGTAAACAAGTAGGCAGTTAAGCTCTTCTATCTGTCACATGGAAGACAATGTAATGTGGTAGCCTAAAGACAGATGAATGTGGAAAAGGAAGGTGTAGTAATACTGAGGGTGTGGGGGTGGTGAGGCATTTATGTACATGAACAGGATACAGGAAAACAAGGTGGAAAGAAACATGCTGGGACTGAATTTCAAGTCATTAGCAGTTGCTTGTTCCTGGACACACAGCATAAACTCAGCCGCAAACTGTGCCAAAAGTCCTGGTTCAGAGACAGTAGCAGGGACTTTTCAGACACTTGTTAAAGTGATAATACTAGTTTGTCTGTCTGGATGGGTTTCTGAAATGGTTCAATGCTATTCACTTTATTTTTCTTTATACATGCTTGGCATCTCCACTTGACAAAAGTCAAGTTATCTGGCCTTGCTTGTCAGCTTATAGCATGGTTTTCTTTCAAACCTTTTCAAGTCGTAAGCCATGATACCCCAGCAGAGACCAGAACACAGAATAATACTTTCAGAGCAACTGGGAAGAAGGGACATGTACTCACTCAGGAGTCTTATTGGAGATGCTTTTCTTGCTGCACTCACAGTGGTGATGAACCTAGAGTAATTCATATCTATGGAGAAAGAGTAATTAGTTGGACATGAAGCTAGAAGAGGGAAGAACTGCAGTGTGCTTTTGGTACGTGTATCTCCCAGAAGTAATGCTTTTGATCTGGGTGATTTGTGGTATGCCAGTGAACAGGAAAAAGCCCTTTCCCCCTCCCTTTACTGTCAGCTCTGGAGTTTTAAAGGCAAATTACAAATCTGAAGATTTGATGGCTCTTAAACAACCATCAGCTCTTTTTTATTTAATGAGAATCCAGCTTTATTTAGCTGTATTAAGCACTGCATTTGAAGTGCTTTTAGGACTGCAAGCCATCATTATGACTCACAACACTTGACAAGTTAGAGGTGTTTTTTTTTTTTTTTGGAAATGATAATTAAGATAGTCTTTTAAATGTATCTGATAATTCTCTTCTTTTCCCTGGTGCCCACAGAGATTCAGTGGATAGCAAACAACAGTCAGGCAGGAAGCCTGACGGCCTGGAAAGGCCACAAGAAAGCATCTCCTTCGAAAGTAAGGAAAGCACAGAAATGAAATGGAAGGGCAAAGAGCAACCACGGCAACACGCATGTGCCGCCGGTTACTAGAAACGATCTACCGAGCAAGGCCGCTTTGAAAAAAACATCTCGTGCTTTCTAAAAATACCTCCCTTAACTTCTCTCCCCTTCCAGCCCGGCACAGGCGCGGTGCTGGCTGTACACAAGGGCGGGCTGGAGCTGTGTTTTAAGGGACAGCTGAGCAGCGCTTCGCCGCCCTCCCCGAGGCAATTCCGAGACGCGCCCCTGCTGCCCACCCCCAGCCCCCCGGCGGGGGCACGGAGCCCTCAGGGCCGTCCCGAGCTCACGACCGGCGCCGTCCCGCTGTCCTGAGGGTTCCGTGGCGGCCGCGGGCACCTACCGGCGGAGGGCGCGGAGCCGGCGGCCGGGCAGGGAGAGCAGCCGCGGCCCCGCTGTGGGTTGTGCCGGGCCGGCCCCCGCTGTGGGCATGTGCCGGGCCGGCCCGGGCGGGGCAGCGAGTGGACGCGGAGCCCTGGCCGGCGCTGCCGCCTGCGCGCTGCGGGCAGCTTGGCAGCGAGTGGCGGTCCGGGCCCGAGAGCGATCCCGTGCGTGTCCGTGCGAAAGCCCTAAAACGAGCGGCTCCCTCACCGGTTCCGGCTGTGTAGTGACCGCGAAGCGAGGGCTGGAGCCCGACATTGCGGGGAGAGGCGGAAGCAGCGGGGCAGGGGGCAGGCCCCGCCGGGGCTGGGCAGCCCCCGGGGGG
>VZRQ01002121.1:782783-858988 GCA_013397975.1 Machaerirhynchus nigripectus
GGGCGAAGCAGGGGCTGGCGGTGGGGGAAAATGGAAGAGAATCACAGAATGGTTTGGCTTGGAAGCGACCTTCAAGATGATCTAGTTCCAACCCCCCTGCCACGGGCAGGGACACCTTCCCCTAGACCACGTTGCTCAGAGTTCCATCCAAATTTGGCACTGAACACTTTCAGGGATGGGGCATCTACAGCTCTGGGAAAGCTGTGGCAGTGTCTCATCTTCACAGTTAAGAATTTCTCCCTACTATCCAACCTAAACCTCTTTCTTAATTTGAAGCCATCCCCCCTTGGCACTTGTAAAAAGTCCTGCTCCAGCTCTTTTGTAGCCCCCTTTGGGTACTGGAAGGTGCTCTAAGGTCTCCCTGGAGTCTTCAGGCTGAACAACTCCAATTCTCTCAGACTGTCTACATAGAAGAGGTGCTCCAGCCTTCACGGCCCTCCTTTGCACTCACTCCGATGGATCAATATCTTTCCTGTGCTGGGAGCACTCTGGGTGGGAGGTCTCATAAGAGTGGAGTAGAGGGGCAGAAATCCCTCGTGGTAATGGTCGCACACTTTAATCTAAACTTGATGGTGTTTCCGCTAAAGGTTTTGCTCATAAAAGGAAGCAGTATTTTATTTAAAATTTGAAATGTGACATCTGTAAGTAATTTTTTTTCTCCACAGATGAGTAGGATCAGTGGAAGGGAAAGAAGGATGGTGGTCTGACATGTCCCTCCTTGCTGCTGCCTGTGCAACACATGTAACTGGTGGTGTAGCTGCTTAGAAAGGTGCAGAGACACAGTGTCATTTTCTAGTCATGGCTTTGGACTTAAGCACTCTGGGGTTGCCATGGCCCTTGGTCCTGAGTGCAAAATGCTAGAAAGGGGTCTAGGTGTAAAGTAGTCTGAAAAAAACCAGTGCAAGAACATGCAAAATCAGCTGTGCTTTGCAGCATGTAGGTCTTTGTAGTTAACTTGGAGGCAGGAGAGTAAAAATACTGAATAGGACAAGCATTGGAGCATTTCTAGGCTTTAATTCAGGAAGTCCCCAGGCTTCATGGTGCCCAGTGCTCAAAGCATGTCTTAATTGAAACCTTCCAAAACTTGCTGAAGGCAAAGCTGACGTATGAGAGCAAAATATCTCTAGAAAAAAGATGAGGTGCCTTAACGAGATACCTTTTTCTTCACCCCCTCCCCCCCTTCTTTATTTTGGGTGACTTTATGCAGTATTTGGTTCTGCTGAAAGGCTTCATAATTACATGGAGGAGGTTGAAATAGAAATGGAGTTCCTGTCAAGTTTGAGATGCAGTCAGGAAGGATTGTTTGCTTAGTTGGTACTTGAATGCTCATACACTGAAAATCAAATTTTATTAATAGCTTTAATGATCTGAAGAATTTATAATTTAGGTAATTGCCTTCTAATTGTGTGATGTACAGACAAAAATAAAAGATGGGTATATAAATGTGAAATAGCAAGTGGAGAGATATTGAACTTCTGTGGGGTTCTGGCTGTGAAGACTGATTGAATTTGAACTTTGTAATGTGTAATTCTGTTTTTTCATTTCCTGGCTGTCAGTGTTGTAGTTTGTGACACAGACCAAAGCTCGGAGAAGTCAAGGGACGGTTTTCCATTTTCCATTGATTTTTGTGGGCTTTGTCTGGTCTCTTAGCCAATTATGGTGTCATCTTATTGAAACAAATAAAAAAAAACATAATTAGTGTACGATGGTTTTGATGCTTATCCCAGCTGGATTCATTTGGCAGTTCTCTGCATCACTGTTTATATTCCTTAGCAACCTCAAGTCGAGTGCTCTGCTTTACTACTGTGTAAGAAGTTCTGTCTTTGCTGTCTTTGTTTATTACATGCACACTTAGAACAATAATGATTTGGTGCAAGTCTTGCATAATTCATGAAACATCGGTAACGTCTACATGTGGTTGTTGTTAATGTCTCGTGTCATCTGAAACTGTACTACGTCTTTCTAAACTTGCTACGTGCTATGTCCACTTATGTGTTAAAAACCCCAAACAACAAACAGAACAAAAAGCCTAAAGCAGTTTGATTTAAGAACAGGGAGATGAGGTAAATGTTGTTACTTCGCTGTTTCCTTCTCCCTTAAGGACTTCAGGGTATTTCTTTCAAGAGGAGGACAAAGGGTTGAGACAGTAAACACAAAAATTTAACTGAGTTGCTGGTTTTGCAACTGTGTCAACAAAGTGTAAATCTCTCCAAGATGCTACACTACAGCCTGGGATCCTATACATTTTTTAGTTTTATAGCACGTTTATTGTCTATTATTTGAGTGCCGTGTTTGAAGCGATCATTTTCCACGATTAAATGTGAGTGTGTGACGAGCACGGCGCTGTCTGCAGAGGCCCGAGCGGGGCGCAGAGCTGCTCCCGAAGGGTTAAATGCTGGCGATCCGAGCGATCCTCAGCGGAGCCGGGCCCGCACGGGCGCTCGGCGGCCGCAGGGTGGCGCGTGCGCACTGCGTGTCCCGGCGGCCGGCTCCAGCTCTGGAATAGGGATTCCAGAGAAAATCATAGTGGCATCTTTTATTTGGCTGTAATTTGTAGCTGTGATTAAGAGTCCTGCCTGAACAGCTTGGCAACCCGCGTTTCAGTGAACGAGTTAAATTTCGGGTGGTAATGCCTCCTGCGGGTTCGGGACAACAGAACTGGCAAGTGGCGCTGTCAAAATAGCTTTACGATGCGAAGGTGGGAATTTTATCGTGACGAGCTGGAATGGCTGCCCACGAGAAAATCGCATAAGACCGGAGAATGGAGAAGTGTGAGATCAGCCATTTTAAACATTAGAAGTAAATTGTTTCTGCCAAGGGCTGCCTTCCCCCGGAAAAATGCTGACTTCGGCAGCACCTTTGTTTGCGGAACACCCCCTGTGTGCAGCAAGCCATCACTAGTGTGCAGCAGTCACTGAGATCAGGAAGGCCTCAGCAGTACAGAACAGTTTGAATCTAGGATGTGAACATCCACTGACACAATTACTGCAGAGATCAGAAGTATCTGGTTATCCTGTGGGAAACTAAAATTGCTAGGAGTGTGTTGGCTCTGGCTCTGGAGACAATTAGTGGAAGAGATGTGAAGTTAGTTGTCCTTTGGCTTGCAGATTACTTGAGTGATTTCCTGACTTCTGTCTTTACTGTAAACTCTTGGGAAAGTAACATTTCTATTCTTCCTTTATGTCATGCCTTTTTCAGTGGGACCCTGATCTTGCCGGACCATATCAGAGCTTCTGCAAAAGAAGTAGGATGCTGCCATTTGCTCCTCTCCCTCTCTGAGGCAACTGCATAGTAAAACATGTTTATAGTATCTTTTTCCGGGGTTTTAAAACTCGAGGCATCCCTAAAATGGGAGAGGGAAGATTGATTCTTAAACAGTTACGAATCTGGCTGCCTATCCAAATAAAATTAAACAGCATCCTAGTCTCACCTGTATGCTTGTTGACCATCTTGGCATTAGGAGGACATCCTGATGTGCTTTCTGCTGCTGTTCATGTTATTACATACACACATACCCTTTTAATGTTTTTTTTTTTTTGTAATAGCTAGCTCCTTATTATGCTTCAGATACTGTCAGATGAAAGTACCAGGATATCCATGATATTCATAATATTTGTAGCAGCTGTCAAATGATACTGTCTTAGAGTGGAAGATGTGCGGTTCTGCAGAGTGACAGCTGTGGCTTGTATATGTTTGAAGCAGCCCTCTCTGCTTGAAGGGTGGTGGCACCCAGACATATAGCAGTCTTATCTGATTGACAACTTTTTTTATTCTCCTTTTTTGTTTTTTTAAGTGTACAAAGCCTGTCATCGTTGCTTCCATCTTTGCCTTTTTATCCAGTCAAGCAAAGGGGACAGCACAGTATCTAGAACAACAGTTTTCTAGATATTCTAAGAAAAACGATAGAAAAGCTGACTTTCACACTAACATAGTCCTCAAAAGCAGTTGGTTGTTCCAGAATGTATTCCTTTGATAGGATGTCTAATACAGTGAGATGTTTGCCTTAGACATGCATCAGACATTCCTGTGCTTCAAAAAAAAAAAAAAAAAGGAGGACTGATATTTTTCAGATCACTTTGTCCATGCTATAGAAGCTGAAATTGGATGGAGCAAAGATCAATAATGTATCCAGTTAATACAGTAACGTATAAATGAAATGAACCATTAGAAATGAAATGACTTCTCCTGGCAATCTCGAGACAAATGCTATTCCATAATACCTCAGTCTTGCCAATTTGAATTTCTGTTAGAGGCAAACAGTTGCTGACATGTGAACTCTGTTGTGCAAATCTCTCAGGAAGTGGGTACTCACTATTGTTTGTGACATATGTTTTTCCCAGTGCTCAACCTTTGTTATCCATTTTCATTTA
Source organism: Machaerirhynchus nigripectus (assembly GCA_013397975.1). Lineage (NCBI taxonomy): Eukaryota > Metazoa > Chordata > Aves > Passeriformes > Dicruridae > Machaerirhynchus > Machaerirhynchus nigripectus. The sequence goes on from VZRQ01002121.1 coordinate 787,154, forward strand.
GTGGAGGCAAAAATGTTTTTCTCCCCTGGCCTAGCACGTTCTTCTGTTCCAAGCAAGGTCACATGTTTGTCTGGTGCAGGTGTGGCATGGAAAAAGGAATGATCCTAAAGGCAGAATGAGATAATGGAAAAGTGAAATTGTTGCTTCATTCTTGTCATTACCTGGAGAAAATATGCTTCTCAGGTGTGGTGACAACTGGTACTAGAGATGTATTTTTTCTTTCTGTATTTTGAAGTTTCTCTATTCAACATGAAAGAATCTGCTGGTTTTGTATCTAGTTGTCTTCAAATTGATGAAGATACATTTTTTTTTCTGTTAATTCTTGATTAAAATTTGGCCTTTTGTCACAAGAGTAAGTTGGGCATTTATCTATTTAATTTTAATTTCTGGGCCTTGCTTTGATAAACATAAACCATAGTTCAGACTATTCTGTATCCTACTGCAAGCCAAATTTTACATTCAGCGGTTGCAATAGCATTAACGCTTCTGTTCCTTTAGGTTTTGTTTTAAGACCTGTGTTTCTTCATGTTCAAATCACATCTGTAGTAAAAAGAAAATTGTCACTTATGAGAACAGACATCTACATGTGTTACCAGAGCAGGTGTGGATAAACAAGACCCTCATGTCAATCAGTCTTAGAGTGCTTATCTGCCTGCAGTCATTACATAGCTCCAGAGACACAGAATTCCTGAAGGTGCTTCTGTCACTCTGAATAGACGGGGAATCTGGGTAGATTGCCTGATGTAGCCTTTGCCTTTGAAGAATGAAAATTTTCTCCTGTGTTGTGTCCCATAATATGCAGAGTTAGTTTGATATATGTCACAATTGTTGCATGTAACTAGGACTCTAAAAATTTTGGAAAACTTGTTGAAAAAGCATATTTTATATTTGTAGAGACTTATTAAATGGACCAGCTCCATCTCCCAACTCCTAACTTCCCTAGCAGCTTTTGTTCTAGTATGTTTGTTTTGACATACTGTGTTACTGTGCTGGGCATATCTTACTTCCCTTGTTGTTGGCCAATGCCTTTGAGATTCAAACCTAAGGCAAATCAGAAGCTCCAGAAACTTCAGTCTGTCCTTTCATGTAAAGATTCTCTGTAATGTTGACAAGAAGTTAATCTCTAAAAAAAGTTAAATGTTCTTCAGTGTCCTTAAAGAAAGAAAAATCACTGACTAGGTAGGAATGGCGAGAACTGGGAAGGTGAGTGCCATTCATTTATGGGGTACTTCAGGGGTATTTTTTCCTCTGTCTTTCAGACTGTCTTTCATTTTTTTCTTCCTTTTCTCTTTCCTAAATGAGAATATTCCCGGAACATGCTTAAAGCCTGAGTTTCTTTTCTGTGGACAATTCCTATATGTGGCTACTCTTTCCAAATGAAATTTTTAGATGGACTCTTGTTCTGATAATGCTCATTTGTTAATTCAGGTTGAAGTAAAGTCTGTTTTAATTATGGCATCTTTTTCTACTCTGTAATTCTTATTCAAACAAATGCTGAGCCCTGCAATTCCAAGAGTGAAAAATATGCGTTGTTGTGCAGATTCTTGGGCTTCTTTCCATGCAGGTGGTCAAGGTGATCCTTCCTCATGAAGTATATTCATATCTGCCTGAATGCTGAAGAGCTGTGGGAGCTTTGGCTATCATCTCAGTTTTTTTTCTTCTTTTCCCTCTCAGACACTTCATTTCTCAGACCCTTGTTTCTCTGTTGTGCTTTCCTCTTGTACCTACAGCTCTGTCATTGATTTGTTGAAATTGTCTCATTTTAGTTCCATTTAGTGTCATGTTCTTTCATATTACATGGAAGAGATTCTTAGTCAGAGCAAACCAAATTTCTCTTCTCATTTCAGAGAAGATCCTTAACCTTAGGTATTTGGGTCATAACCAGGGTATATTTTATTGTCTACATGTGACTTTGTGCAAAGTGTCATGTTGGTTTTTTTTTTAACTAAGCTCTTTACTTAGGCAGTGACAAAGTGTTTTGCTGCTTCTATGTCTAATGCTGTAATGCATAATGTAACTTTCATAGGACAATCAGAATGATGTATTATCTGTTGGAATAACAAGACAGATGAAAGCAAAATCATGAGTTCTTCAGGTCTGGTAATCCTGGAAAATCCTCCTTTAGAGATGACAGATTATGATTGAATAAGGTTATGTTAATTTATCATCAAATGATAAAAGTTTTAGGAAAGATAGTTTTATATTGTTTTGAAATAGTACAGCCAGTTTCTTCTGATATTGAACTCCTCACTTTCACTTTGTGGAACAGCTTTATTTCTGTGTCAAGTGAGTCTTCATTGTGCTATCGTTGTTTAATGTATTTTGTACTTCAGTGTTTGTGTCCCAGGCAAGTTCCTCATCCCTTTTCCTTCTGGCTTATCTGGGGCATGATTCAAAATCCTCAAAGAGACAGCCTCAGCCAAGCTCATTTTTTATGATCTCGGTTTGTAAATCACACTAGATTTCTGTGTTTTTTCAAACACCACTAAATTTAAAAATGATAAACAGTTCTGCAAGCATCAACAATCTGTGGACTTGTACCTCTCTGTCAGCACATTTGGCGGAAGCAATTGCTTTCACAGAAAGAATGATAAAATTGACTGTATCATATAGACTATGAACAGCATTTTAATGGCCTTTTAGCATTCACCGAAAGCTCTTAGCTCTGCAGTTGCCTTTTTGTCTTTTGTTTTTATTGTATTCATGCTATGAATCACTGCTTTTAAAATGGGTTAAGAAAGTGTTTTTTTTTCTAAAGCTGTCAGCAATTAAACTGCAAAAGTTAACTTCTCAGGAATTAAGTTATATAAATTAGTCTGATTAATTGCTAAAACTGAGGCAGAGATTGGCACAAGTAAGATGAACTGTGGAATGATGGAATTAAATCTAGAAAAAAAGAAAATTTATAAGGCAAATTCAATAGATGACATAATAAAACAGTTTATTTTCATCCCTAGAATATGTCTGAATTTCCTTAATTTCTCTGATGCATTGAAGTAACTGTTTATACAATCAGGCCATATTTTTAGAGTAATTCTGGCTAATGCTACATCTGTGTCGTGGAACTGGCGAGAAATACAGAAGGAATAGTCTGTTGCCAGTGCTTATAGATAGATCTTTTAGGGCAATATTGTCTATAAATGAAGAGCCGTGTTTGTGAGAGTGTCCTTGGGATTCTAGGAATTGTGAATCAAAATTCTAATTTTTCATTTAAATTAGAGAAATTCTTTGTGGTGTGCAGGAATTCATGGGAGTGATTATCACACAGTTGAGACAAGTAGCTGTTTGGAAAGGTTGATGCATGTTCTGTGCTTCCTGGAAGTAGCTGGAATTAGGATCTAAATGAATGTACTTTTGCTTTTAGGAAAGTTAGATATTTCCCATTCAGGCCCTCAGGGCTGAAACTTGCAATAATGTTTTAGAGAACTGGGCTTGTGTTAGGCACAAGGCAAGCATGCTGACTTCAACAGATACCAGCTCTGCTCTGACTACACCTGCCACAGACAGAGAGCTAGGGGTGATACACATATATAAAAGTATTATTTAGAAAACTAATCACCTTACTGAGCCTTCTTGGGATTTGCCCACAGGTTCTAGACATCTATCGTGTTCCATGGTATAGTGTATTATCCATGGGTCTTAGGGATTTATGATTATTTTTCAAGTCACTAGAAAATTAAACTGCCAGACTGAAGGAGCTTTGAAGTTTTCTCTGCTTCATGCTGCAAACCCCCCGTGATTCCAAGAAGGAAGCATATGTCTGATTCCTGCTTGTCTCTGAAGGACTGTTGAGGTGCTGTGCTGGATATCTGCTGTTGGACCTTAGACTTGTCAAGCTTGGTAAAATATCAGGATTTTTAATCTCTGTTATTTTGATGGACAATGTTGCAGCTACTGAGTCTTCGAGGGCTGTGGTGTGTTATACATGCTTTGAGGATTTCCTATGGGATGGCTTGAGCCTTCCCAACTGTTCATCCCCTTGACAGTCCTGACTTCTGTGACCTGAGTCTCTTGGCACTACAGCATCTAGAGGTGGTGAAATACTCTCGAGAAAGTCCTGTAGCTGAGCTATACTTTTTTAGGGGTGGAGGGGGGAAAGATCAATACTGCATATACCAGGCTGTGAGCCTGTAAGAGTGGAAGGAGTGAGTGTTATAGGTGAGGAACTGTAAACATTTCCATTAAGACATATGGATTGTGGCCAACACTGAGTGGAAATAAATGTGAGTGCTGGAGGTAATAGGAATATAATGTGTGAGATACTTTTACGTTTCTTTATTAAATGAGTTCCACTGTCAAATGCTTTCCAGTATTTTTCTCACTCAAAATGAAAATTAACAACAGCTTCAAAATAGAAATGTTACCATGCATTGATCTGTTTCTGATAATACCTCCTATAGCCTGCTTTCTTACTTATTTAAGTATTGCTGGAGTTTTCTAAAGGTTTTTTGAAGTACCTACTCGAAACATAATTTTTACTAACCTTCCTCTGTAATCTATTAGTACCGTGTCAAATGAAGTCTTTGATTTGGATAAACCTGCATCAAAATTTTGAACTTAGCTTCATGTGAAACTTAAAATTTTAACATCCCCCACTCCACCCTCCCAAATCCCCCTTCTTGGTTTGGTGGCTTTCTGTTTATTTCATTTAGTATTAAATGGTTACAGATTTTGACATGTTTTGGGTTTGTTTGCTTTTAGTAGATAAAGGGAGAGACTTGGTTACATAATATTTCATGGTGACATTTACAGATATGTTTGAATATCACTGAGACAACCTCAAAGCCTGACCAGTTGTCCCAATTATTCTTTGTCTCTTGCAGGAGCAGTGAGCATACTCTGTAATTCTGGGACTGCAAATTAAGTGAATCTTGCAGAAATTAGCAGAAGGGTCTTGAAATCCATGGGATATTAAAGTTGGTGGGGGCTTAATGGGAGATTTTAAAGCCTGAAAGTGTGCTGTGCAGTGCTGGATGGTTCAGAGGGAAGCTGTCCAGCTGAATACTCCTGCTTACTAAGCAGAAGTGGGAAAAGCCTTAACTTCACTGGCATGTTTTTCAGATCCCTGTGAATCTTTAATTACTTCCCTATTTACAGAATATCTGGAAGAATGAGGTATTGCTAATAACCTGTCATTTTAAAAGGTTTTTTGCATAACTGGTCACTTCAGAAGGTGTTTTTTCATCTTCAAAGGATACCTTTTGAAGCTCTGAAAGGCATAAGCCAGCTAATAGGATTTTCACCCCTGCTTTAAGGAACTGATAGGACTAGCCTTGGTGGAAGCAGTTTTTTGACACAATTGCCCTTCCTTAGGGGAATCTTCTTACAGCTTAAGGCAGAAACTTCCTTCCCCAACCTGCAAATAATAGTTTCAAGGCAGAGAATGTTATGGCACTAAATACTCAGAGATCTGAGGTCTAATCTAGTAATTTTCTTCCTGCAATTTGTATCTATGGCATTCCATCCCACGAGAAGAAATTGCAGAAAATGTAAATTCAAGCCTCTTGCCTATCTGTATTTTCCATATGAGTGCATAGCTGGACAAGGGTGCTGAGATTTGCACTGGAAATTAAATTTCAAGTAAGAAATGAGTTGTTACTGGAAGAAGCTGCTTTGAAAATTTGATCTCAATAGCTCATGAAGATTTTTGGTTGCTAAATAGCATGCATACAGATTGTAGGAATAGTATATTTTTCTCGTTTGAGAATTACTTGTAAACTGATTATGGGTTGCTTGTGCCAGGCTGAATTAATTTAGAAGCTGATTGTATTTTGAACGTTTTAGACAAGACATTCACAACAGTAGAGAAAGTGATTTTCCACTATCGCTCTATCAGTTATTTTATTTCTCTATTTTTCAGTATCCCTAGAAGATGAGCCAATTATGGTCCTATATCTATTATCAGCCATGTTAGTCTCTGCTTTCCACAGAGGTGGTCTCCTTTGCCTGATTGTCAATTGACTTTTCTCTGTCTGGGTATAAGCTTGGTTTTACAAGTTCTTGAAAAACCGGCACAAAGGTTTCAATAAATAAAATTTTTAAAATGCTGGCTTACTTAAGGTCTGTTGTGTGGAGAATCCAATATTATAGGAAAGAATTTGAGATTTGAGTGACATATAAGAGTATTTTGAAAATTTCCAAAAGAAAAAAGGATAAACTCCATCATCTTAATAGAATAATTGTTTATAACTGATTTTGCAAATTCTTCTCCTTTCACTCTGGAGATATTTTATACTTCTCAAAAATATGCCATTGGCCTATTTTGCCTTTACCTATGTTGCATTTGTCTACCTTATGTGCTTTGTAGCAATGTCTTGGGTCAGGAAAAGTCACCTAAAAATACTCCTCTTCTGGTGAAGTTTTGGAATTTTCTGAAGGGTTTTCTCTCCTTTTAAGCTTATGGTTTTTATCTAGTAGTTTAAATTTAACACAGCTTTGAGTAACATTTCTTTTCATACCTCTTCTCTGGTTTATATTGCTTTCGTTCACCAGACAATTGTTGGCTTTACCATGGTCAGCTCCCAGCCTAGATTGGACTTGAAGTGCTGAGTTTTCAGGATTGAAGTTCTCTTACTGTTCTATAAATTGCACTATAGTACATTCAACAATAACTTTTAAAGATCTTGTAATCCTTTCCTGTGTCTTAGTAACTTATTAAAGATGGGACCCCACCGCTTTATGTCACTTCTCTGCCTAGGAGAGAACAGGGTCTGCATTGGCTGGAACAACAGTGTACACAGCACCAAATACTAGTTGGAGTCCATACATTGGCTTCTTGTTTTGCTTTTGTTGTAGTACCTGAAGTAACAAGCACTAATTACTATTGATGGCAGCATGCCAGAGGCTGGATGTCAGTCCTTGTGTTCAAGGTATGCTTTGTAGTTCACTTTCTGTCTAAATTCTTGAGGCATCCTCCTGCATCTGAGAGCTTTTGTATAAGACAAAAGTAATAATCCTACAAGAATAATTAGAATATGCCTAAGCTGCAAAGACAGTTTCATAGTTGCTTGTACTCGAGTGTTTGCTTCCAATTATAAAACATAAAATGAGAAGGCTCAGTTTTTAGACTCATTAAATCAGAGTAATTTAACACTGAACTCTCTCATCCCCAACTTCAGGGGAGCAGTGTGCTTTGGTGAACAGAAAACAACTCATTTTTTTAGACAATCTTTGAAACAAGTTAACATAGGTTCTAGATGCACATAAAATAGCTTGGTCCCTAGCACCTTGTTTTCTTTTGGTAAAACTTTTTGTAAAATTTCTGAAGTAGAACTTGCAGAGAAGTAGTAAATGTACAATAAAATAATGTTTTACCCTCCTTTGCATCCAGATCACGCTTTTCTTTGTGTCATCTGAAGATGCAGCTGTTCTTTCACATAGTTGATTCATGTCATCCACAATTAAAATGTCCTTGCTATTTAAAAAATGCTTCTCAGCGTGCCTAAAAAGGTTGTCAAAACAATGGCTTGTTCACAGTGAGAGAAAAGCTCTTGATGCTTTACAGAAGATTGATGCAATGACTAGAAAAATCTGGTTTTATCTGATTTCAGATGAAGTAATATATTTTCTTGTATCTTGATGGTTACTTTAAAACCCAGTCTTCCTGATTTGGAGCCAGAAATGGTAAGATACACCTTATTTGTGATTCTTGGGTGATACAATGTATTTACAAGTGCATTAATACTGATGTCATTCCACACTGCCATTTCTATCAAACACTGCCTTTTTTTTCCCCACCAAATGCATAACTTCACTTGTTATAGGTACTGTAGGATATGCATTCCAAACATTCTAAGCTCCAGACTTTTGATTATTGATAAAGAAAGTTGTATTGTTTCTGCTTTTACTGAGTCCTTTGAGGAAAACAACGCCATGAGGCTTGTTCTTGGCTACTTGGTAATACTTGGGCATTTCTAAAATATTGAAGAAAAAAAAAAGAAAAGCTTCATTCAACTTGATGAGAAAATTGAATTGTCACAACCGTTATCATAATAAAGTTTTAGTAATATAATTTAAAACTTCTTGCTTCCTTCTGGAATTCACTATCTCAAACTGGACACACAGGTATACTGTACAATGCGTGGAGAGGGTTCTGCTTACGAATATGGGGGTCCTGGTGTACAAACTTCTAACTAAAAGACTAGCAGCTGTATTTTTGTCCTTGGTACTTATTAGGATGCTTACCTTGTAGGACTGCCTAGCTTCAGATTGTGGCAGGGTGTTTTTTGCTGTAGTTTGGAACCCACACTTCTCTCTGTGAAGCTGCCTGGCAAGCAGTGGTTAGACAGACTACTTATAGATATGGGAGGACAGAATCTCACTCCCTTTGCCAGTGAAAGTTCCTGATTATGAATTACAGATGGTTTGTGATTTGGAGATGCTTTGGGTTTGTTTTTTTTTTGTTGTTGTTTTTTCAGTTTGAAGCTTCTCCTCTCTAAATAGTACAACTTACTGTGCACTGGCTGGATGTCTGTGACTGTTTGTGGATGGAGGGTTATACAGATCCTTGTTAGTGAAACGCAAGCATGCACTGAAGAAGGAACTGGAATCCAGCTTGTTTCCCCAATCAGTAGGTTTGGGGTATGTACTCCTACGTTTAGTCTTGTAGAAGCTATTATTTCCTTCTAAACTGAAACAGCTTCAACTGAAGAGTTTTGCATTTTGTAGCAATTGGTGGGTAAGAAAGATCCCTGCAAGCTCTACTTTTGTAGCAGTTGAGTAGCTAGACCACCTGCCAGCTGTGCTGCAAATGAAGAGAGTTGCATGGGGGTTTTTTTGTTTGAACTGTTTTAAAGCATTATTCACAATTAAAGATTGTGAATTTCAAATGGGGGAGACCACTTTTTTTAACAATGTGAAAACAAGATGCCTTGAATTGCACTCCCAAGTGGGTTTAGAGTAAAGGCATCTATTTTGCTTTTTCAAAGGTCTGGTTTGTGTGAGGAGATTTGTTAATCCTCTCTATATATTTGTAATTGCCACCTGTGTTATTAAGGGACAAGCAGAAAAACCCCTCGGGGCTCATGTGATTTATTGTAGTTTCAAGATGCTTAAAAATTGAGCACCAGAGTTGAAAGCATTTGTATGTCTAGGCCCTTGAAAAGAGCAAAGTACCTAAATTCAATTAATATTTGATCTGGTGCACCTGTGCCTCTTAAACCTGAAAGCTTTTTTCTGCTTCTAAGGACTAAACCATTCATCCCTCTCCCATTATCTGTTCTGTGCACAGATGTGCTCAGTGTGATTGTCATTGTATTCTTTGGAGATGGCTCTAAATCAGTGTGGCAAAGGGATTATGACATTGATGTAAGTTTTACATGAGGACTTTGAACAGTTGAGTGCTCTTGCTGCTCTTTGAATCCCAGTGACTCTACCATTTTCATGTTGCACATGGATGGAAGCTTATTGCTATGAACACTGCTAAATGGTCACTGTTTCTTTCCCCTTTCCTTCTCAGTCTTCTGCTTGTGGATAAGTACATGATGTAGATGTTGACCAGTTTTTGAGGCAGGCATCATGGTGATAAAGTGCCTATGGAAATGAAACTGATAGGAATTGGCTTAAGGTGACACGTTTAACCCAGTATATGTTCTGAATAATATCTGTTATATCTTTGGGTGAATATACATCTTATGTAGGAGCAACTGTTTACATGCCAATTGCATTTTTCACAGCTATTTTTTCACCTTATTTGAAGCCAAGGTGCTCATAGTCTCATTGTTTTTGGATATCTGAATTGGTCACTTGTCTGTGATAAGTTACACTAATTTGTAATGTGCAATACCAAAAAAATATATCTCTGTTCATGCATGAGGTATAGTACAGCTGGCTGCAGTCAATAGGAATTTGCACTTTTGAGTTATAAATGTAGTACTGTCATGAAAACAAAGGAGATGTTTCTCTTCCTTCATGGTAGTGTTTTCTATAGCATATAAAATAAACCAGCCTGAATTTATGTACTAGGTGGCACCATATGCTAGGGTGGCAGTTTCCTGGTCTCCTGTGCTTCACGTCTGTCACAAGATTAGGGAAGAAATGAAGAATCACAGGAGAAACACAAAATCAATGTCTACTAGGACAATTACCAATCTATTCAGAGCTCATCACTGTACAAATTAAGATTGATTGCGTTTTGCTACTGTCTTTAATTTAATGAGGGTAGCCCCTGCTCAGCTCCTTACAGGAGTCACAGTATTAAAAGACTGTGCAGAGGGCCTTTGTTAATTTTTATCAGCGCAGAAGGTAGTATATTCAGCAAGTAGTATTTCAGGGGAAAAAACCTGCCTCTACTAAGAGAATCTTCAGTTACTCCCATAGCTCCATATGACTTCCTCCCTTATGCCTTCACTAGTCTTCATTATTCAAAAACTCAGTTTACTCATTATAAGAAAATATTTTTCCACAGATAATGGAATTAAAGAGAAGTCAGGGACAAGTCAATAAACCATTATGAGAATCGCAAACATAATAACTTCACCAAAATGATACCTGGCCTGCTGAGAACCGCAGTTGTGTTGTTTTTTGAGAGGAGAATAATGATAGCAGTTATCCTATTTTTGGTTTCAGAGGACAATATCGTTACATTTCCAGTTGGTTTTCAAGTCCTTCAGCAGAGGTTCACTTTGGTCAAATTGAGTCTAAAGTGTCTATGCTGTGATTAATTCTCAATTGCTAATTCCTTCTGATAATGAGTTAATGTGTTTAAATGCAAATTTTATTTTGAATTGACTCCCATGGAGGGACACTCTCCCCATATGCAGAGGCATATGAGCATTTGTAATTTTTCCACAAGTGAGTTTTGAAACCTTAAATGTCACAGGCTCATGTAGCTTGTTCTGAGAGTCTTAACTTTGACACAAAGAATATCTGTGTTATGGGGGGACTAACACGAACATAGTATAATTGGGTGAATAATTGGGTTTTAAGGTTCTGATAAGGTCAGAAACTTTTCTCCACAGCTTGAGTTAAGTCAAAATGGAAACACATTATTGTGTGAAATTGACCGAAGTGTTTAATTAACATAAAGTTTAAGGATTTCATTTTGATGCCAAATGTTTGTCAATGTGTGTATTATATATACTAAAATATTCTACATATATATATATACACACACTTTAAAGATTAAGGAAGCATGCCACTTTCAAAATTCTAGGATGTTCTTATAAAGGTTTTTATAGGATGAAAAAAATCAATGTAACTGACAAATTTGCAAAGCATTTTATATTCCAGTACATGTTTTTCTAAAAGCATGGGGACCTTTTTTTCCATAGTCTAATGTGAAGTCCTAGTCTTTAGTGTATATATAGTGCCAAGATAACATAGATATATTTCTGTACTATGTAAAGGAAAGGCTTGGACCCTTTCTGTTGCAGGTATTGTTTCTTCTTGGGAAAGATTATGGTGTGCTGTTTATGTTTACTCTCATTTCCTGTCTCAAAGGAAGCTGTGGGGATGGGCTCAAGCAGAGGGCCTGGGGTCTAGGCTATATTTTGCATATATATTTTGCATATATATTTTGGGGTCCAGAGAAGCCCAAATGAAGTATCTTGAGCAGATGGTTTGAGGCTGAGAGTTTTGTTGCTTTCCCCTCTTTTGTGTACTTCTGTTGAAGTAAAAACCCATAAAAGAAAGTGAATTATCAATTCAGCTTGGGGTTGTTAAAGACAGAGCTTCCTCTCAGGCTTAGAATGTGTTTCTGCACAGACCATAGGCAAAGTCCAGCTTGGAGAGGCAGGTTTGTTGGCTGATGTGCTTTTCAGCCCTGATTCCCCCAGTCTCTCAGTTTGGGGAGGTGGCTGATTAATGCTTTGTTTTTCATCTGCTTGCTCACATTTCTTTCCTGTGAAAGCCTGAGGGCAGGAGCCATGTGTGAGGTAGGGTCTGGGTGCAGAGAAACACTCCAAGGCTCTAATTATTGATTGTAGTCAGAAGGAAGTGAGTGGTGGGTTGGAAGATCCCATTATGTCTGAAAGTTTTTTATTCCATATGTAGGAACTCTATCATTGTGGATGAGACTATGTTTTGGATGAAAGTAAGACAGCTAATTTAACAGAGGTGAAATACCCTGGTGTTTATGATCAGGGAAAGAAATTGGTTCAGTATTAAGTGACAAAATGCATACCTAGGTAGAACACAACAGGAGCAGACTCAAAACTCGTGTTGAATACAGTTCTCTTCAAGCAAGGAGCTGGTTTGATCATTTGCTTAACTGTAGCTTTTTAAGTCAAAGATGGAAAATAACACAGACTCTCTGACCCCTCAGGTAGCTTCAATCTCAGCTTGAAAATAAAGCTGCTCTGTTCTATACCGTTTTCTCAACCATAATAGCACTTGTATTCAGATCATACTGTGTAGCTAATCACGCAATCGAGTGAATCTCTACTGTCCCTGAAATCAAAATGTCAGCATACTCTAAGTCCTTTTCTCCTACTTGAATTACAAGTGCTTGTTTCATTCTTTCTCTATGGAAATATTTGGATTTCAAAATGTGGCTTTAAGTTGTGGGACAGGACCTCCTGAAAATTAGCATCAGACTTGAAGCATATCCTGCTATTTCTCAGAGCAAGTAGTTTACAAAATACAGGGCAGCGCATCCTTGTCTTTGCAACAAGAAAAAAGTGTATAATAACTTTTGAACTGGTATAATTTTATTTGCCTGTATAATATATTCAGCTCTGTTTATATACTTCATATTACAATCATACCTACTTGAACAGGAAAGGATTTAGTAGATTTTGCAAGTCCTACAGGTTCCTCTGAAGGAGAGTTTTTTAACTCTCCAAAAATAGGAATGTCACGTAAAAAATGTATTTGATGTGACCTAAATAATAATCTTACACATGGTTTCCCTTTAAATACTTTTGATGATATGCAGGAATCTGCATGGTATCCCCGGTTAGTTTAGGTTGTAAGAGAAATAAATCATTAAAAGCAGTGTGCTTTGCATTACACTGCTGAAGATAATTGGAGGTTTGTAGTTTATAGTCAAGGACTTGCAGAATCAGTAGTCACCTGATCCTGCACATACTTTTAGCCATACTCTTTTAAACAAAATCATAATTTCAAATAGAAACATATTGACTGTACGTAGAAACCTCAAACTCTGCTGGAGTAGAACCTTTGTGCCTTTTCATTTTGCTGATAAACATTATAGAATGGTTTGGGTTGGAAGGAACCTTCAAGACTATCTAGTTTGGGGGGTACCATGGGCAGGGACACCTTCTACTAGACCAGGTTGTTTAAAACCCTGTGTGATACATCCAGGGATAGGGCCTCCACAACTTCTCTGGGCCACCTGTTCCAGTGCCTCAGCAACTCCACAGTAAAGAATTTCTTTCTAAGATTTAATCTAAACCTACCCTCTGTCAGTTTGAAGCTATTCCCCTTTGTCCCATCATTTCATGACTTTGTAAAAAGTCCAGCTCTCCTGTAGGCATGCTTTAGGTACAGGAAGGCTGCTAAAATATATCCCTGGAGGCTTCTCCTGGCCAAAACCCTCAACTTTCTCAGCCTGTCTTCATTAGGAGAGATGCTCCAACCCTCTAAACATCTTTGTGGCCCTTCTCTGGACTTCCTTCATGTCCATGTCCTTCTGATTTTGTGGGTCTCAGAGCTGGATGCAGCACTCCAGGTGGGGATCCATGGAAGTAGAGGGGGAGAATCACCTCCCTTGAGCTGCTGGCCATGCTTCTCTTGATGTGACTCAGGACACAGTTGGCTTTCTGGGCTGCAGACACGTATTGCTGTTTCATGTCAAGCTTCTTGTCATCCAATACCCCCAAGTCCTCCTTCCCAGGGCTCAATCCTTTCTCCATCCAGCCTGTATTTGTGTTTGGGATTGTCCCAACCTGGGTGCAGAACCTTGTCCTTGGCCTTGTTGAACTTTATGGACTCACCTCTAAGTGTTCCCAGGCCCCTCTGGATGCCATCCCTTCCCTCCAGCGTGTCTGCTGCAGCACACAGCTCAGTGTCATTGGCAATTTGATGAGAGTGTGCTCAATCCCACGATGCATGTCAGTGATAGCAATGTTAAAATGGCACCTGTCTCAATACTGACCCCTGAGGACACTGACTGTCACTGGTCACTGCTTGGACATCAAGTCATTGACTGCAACTCTGTGTGACCATCCAGTCAATTTCTTATCTATTGAGTGGTCCATTTGTTAAATGCATGTCCATCCAGTTTAGAGACATTGTCCTACCCTGTCATCTTGTATCAGAATAATAATAGCATTGCAGAGAGGTCTTGCATTTCTGGCCAGTAAAATTCCCCAGGGAGTGTCTATAATTTTTAAACAATTATATTGAGGACAAATTTTTCTGAAGAAGCAGCTGTTAGAGCACTTTTTCTTGAGTGGTAAGAATGAGAACACTAGCTTCAGGCATCCCCTGTGCCATTCTCTGAAGCCTGCTTATCTGTACAATGTCTACTTTCCGGGACCTGTAAAGAAAAACTCTCTTTCACAGAGTTTGTAAGCTAGTGCCCTAAACTTGCATTGGAATTCAAGGAGCAGAGTGCTGCAGACTTGTTTCTTATTACTTTTGTATTTGTCTGTGTAGATGCTTATGTAGGTCAGGCTTTCCAAACTGATCACAGTTTGGAAGTGGGAAGGCAGGGAAGTGGGAAATGGAAGAAATACTGCTGTATTTAAATGTGATTATTTTTTTTTTAACACCTTAAGAGGCCTTGGGCCTTTTTCCTTCCCGTGTTTTTCCAGCAAAGAGAAAGTTGATCATTTTGTCTTGCAGTTTTCCTTGAAGGTGTAACACTTCAAAATTAGGTAAATGGATGTAAAATTTGTGACAAAATCCATATAATTTTATGAAGACAGGGGATCTGAGCCTATACTTAGAGGTATGTTTGTATTCCAGGTTTTAGAAATACTGCTGCTCCAAGAAGGACCTACCTGTTTTAGGTGACCACATGAAGGTTTTGTGGTTTAGATCAGCTATACCAAGCAGTTGACATTTTTTATTTCTCAGAGTGACTACTCAGGAAAGGCTGTGTTTTGTGCTTTAAACCAGAAATCCATCATGTGACCTGTTGTCAAACACTTGCAACAAAAATGGCTTGTCATTTCATTTCTTGACATTAAGGAGTTTCAGTTGCTAAGTGTTAGTGAAAGCTGAAGTTTACTTCCAGTTACAAGAAATGAGAGCTGTGATCACAGTGGAAAGAAATAGTTGAAAATATGAAGCAAAGTTCTTAAAACAAGAATTGCACCTGGCTGACGTATCAGTGAGAGATGTATTTGGTTCTTCACTTTGGACTTGTATTTTCCTGACTTTAGGTGAATGAGGGGAAAAAAATTCTATTATATGGCATTGGTATATAGTTTACTCATCTGGTTGGGAAGAAATTTTAAGCAAAAAAAAAGTCATCAGTGAAAGAACTTTGGGGAATGTACTTTTGTTACTGTTCAGTGTCATTACTTATTCATGCAAGTAGGTCCCACTCTGCTGAGGAATCGTTCTTGCAATGAAATTGGGTAGAAGAGCTGTGCTTTTGAAAATAGAAAGTAGTTCATTAGATGACATTAAAAATGCTACTCCTGTTATGACTATGCTTTCAGCGATGCCACTGTGACACTAGTGAGTCCCTAGGCAGTTATGAGTATGCTGGTAACACAAATGTTGACTGAACATTTGACTCTGACATGAAAAATACTGTAACATATATCGTGAAGCTGTGTGTATCCATTATCTGATTTATAGCTTATCTCCCATAAATTGGTAACTTTGGCCTTGGAAGGAAAATCTGATTGGAAAAGAGTGGGAAAGATCCTCAGTTTCTCCATACAACCTTGGAAAACTGCTTCTAGGCTGTTGTGAAACAGCGTAACCCTTTGTGCTTAACGTAGAATTATATGTGAATGTTACTTAGTTTTCAGATACCTGATATTCAAGATTGTAAAGCTTGGCTGTTATGTTTCAATAAACCTGACCTGCTGTTCTCCAACCATTAGATTTACCGAGGACGTGCTTGCTACTGCTATTCTTCTGTTTCTCCTACATGAGCAATTTGGCACAATGTATGAAAAACCTCAGCCAAGCAGAAATAAAGATAGATACCTGCTTTGCTCTTCACTTTCTTCCCTGGGGCAAATCAGATACTGAGATCCTGACCATCATTTTTATATACCTGTAGGGAAAATGCATGAAGAAATCCTGCTAGAAGGAGAACAGTTCAAGCATGATAAACCACTGAAAACCAAACAATTCTATTCCAGTGGCACCTGTTTTCTCTCCCTGTTTTCATTTCTCAAGAAGTTAAATGGTAAAAGACTATGTTCTCCCCTTTCCAATATCACATTAATGTTGGGGAAGACAGTGCCTGTGTTTTGGCTTTCAGTGTCCTTTGTAAAACAACTATGAAGGGTAAGCCCATCAGGAAAGAAACATACCTTTTCTGATGGACTGTGCTTCCCAATTGTTTAGTATAGGAGACTTTGAGGAAGGTGTCTTTACCAATAATAATTAATCTAGTATTCTGGTTCTTATAATGCAGCTCATAAGGAAAAAGGCATGAATTTCCTAAGAAGTTTTGGATCTGAGATTTAAAGCATCTGACTTAGTAGTTCTTGTAACTTGTATCACCTATGAGTAGAGACTCATTGTTGGGCCAAATATGTTATCCTTTCACAAGTTTTGTGGAGTGTCTCTGTAGACATTGAATCATATTCATATCCATTTTTCTTGGAGCTTACTGAATCTTTTACTTCACTGAACTGCTGTGACAGTAAGTCTCATAAATTTATTTTGCAGTACATAAAAATACAGTTTCTTTTATATATCTAATATACATCACAAGTTTCTTCACTAACTTTTTGCTAGTTGAGTTTGTACAACATCCTAGCTGGCCACCCATTAGGCAGTGAGGGGTGAAGGGCAATAGGCTTTCCAGTATTTTCTGGCTGTTGTTGTAGAGTCACTTTCTGGCATCACTGTGGAGCTTAACCATTTTGAAGTAAACACATTTTTCAGATTGATGTCTCTTTCCCCTTTAGTAAGCTAAAATTTTGAATTGTTATGCCTTTTTTTTCTTTTGCTTTTAAGTCTTAAATTTTTTTTTGGTTGAATTCAGTTTCTAAAATACCTATATTCATAGGCAATATTTGCATGCTACTGAAATGTATGCTATGGTAATAAACGTTAATCATACAGTAAAAATTCTGTTCTAACAGGATTTTGGTGTCTATTCTGTAAGCTTACCGAGCTGGAAACGCCATGACATCTACTTGATATGTGCATGAAGAGGGATAAGATTAAACTAGAAAGCCCTGTAACACCAGGGAATTGTCTTGATTTCAGAGGGTTACATCTCAATATCTGAATTGTGAGTGAATTCCAATATTTCTGTATTGGATATCTACACATCTATATTGGATATATATATCAGATATCTACATATCAGTGTATATGAAGGGAGCTATAGGCCGAAACATACATTGGCTTTAAAATGTTGTTTTTGAGGAAATGGTCACCAGCTAGAGTTGAGTTGAACAGCAGTGTCATATCTCTAATTGTTTTGCCTTTTAAATTGCTCATTTTTTTAGGTGTCTGACCACTTAGAGTAACGTTTGTTGTGAGTGGAAAAAAACCCCACCAAAATAATTTGTACATAGATTAGGGAAGACAGGCTTTTAAGGGGACTGCTTTGAGTAAGTAATTTTAGAAGCCTTAAATCTTTAATAAGGCAGTTGGAGTATTTTTTTGGAAAAAGTAGACATACTTCAGTATTGATTACAGGTTATCCCTTACTTTTCTGTTCATGGTTAGCAGTCACTTTGAGTGATGCAGGAAACAAATTGAAAGACGTTTCTCTTAAGAGTCTCTGTGCAACCAGGATGTTTTTGGAAGCTTTGCTATATATCATTACCCTGACATTGTACATATCAGGAGTGGCAAGTCCAGGATGTTGTTTGAACAAATAATCTTATTTGACAGTGAGCTTGTATCTTCCTCAAGAGCTGCCTTTTCCCAAGAACGATTTCAACGTACACTTGCCTAAGAATTTTGTGGGTTGCTACGGTTGCAATTAGGGTAAAAGGGCTTTGTTGTTAGAAGGATCTAAGAACACCAAATGCAGTATCTGCTACTTACCTGTGCCTGGCTTGTGACATACCCAGTACTACTAACCATGTGGATCATTAGGGATACAAGTATCAAGAGTGATGCAAGTTCTGCACTACATTTGGAATCCAGCTCATGTGGAAATGCACATGGAGGCATCAAAAGACTGGAAAAGGTGCATTAACATGGCACTGCTAGTCCTGTTGATGGGCTCCTTCCAGTCAGTGCTTATGGCTCTCAGTCATTGTGTATAGATTTATTTTTTCTTCATTCCTGATTTTGCAAGCCTCTTCACTGCTATGAAGTGATTTAACACATATGCATTGATTTGTTCTGCAGATGGACACATGCATGTGCTGTTGTTCCACATATCAGTGGCAGTGTCTGTGTCCATTGTTAAAAGATCAGGGGCAGAAGCAGCAGCTGTGTATGTGCATGTAAAGGGAGTCAGCATGAACAGCAACTTCAATGCAAACAGTGTTGCCATGAACAACTTGGACACATATGAAAGGGAAGGTAGGAAGGCAGTAGAACAGGTCATGGCTCAATTGCCTTTGACCCTCAGCTGTTGCTTGTCCTTTCAAACTTGAACAGAGCTATCCAGGGGCCTAGGAGAAATGGCTGTATTAGCCAGTCTGTATACCATTTTCAGCCAAAGCGAAAATGCTCACTGCAGCCCAATTTTGAAACTTTTATCTGTGATATTCTGAAGCAGTTTCACAGTATAATTATTTCACTGAGGGAAGATCTCCACAAGGAAGTTCTTTTAAAAATTTCTCTCTTCTGGTCTTCGTCATTTTACTTCTATTTCTTGTGTGTCACACTAGATTGATTTCCTTCTCCTTAGAAATTCCATCTATCAAATATCCATGGATGCTCATGCTCACTCTTCACTATTAGATAGTGAAATTCCATGTGTTTAACTCCTAATCTTTCCCCATAAATCAGTTTCTCAGTCTTATCATTCATGCACATTCATGTACTCTTTGCAGCCTGGTGGTGAATATTACCAGAGCTGCACTCAGCCTTTCAAGTGGAATTACAGCTAATAGAAGTAATGGTTATTGGTTTCCTGCAGAGTGGTTTCACCCTCTGTGATGACCAGGAAGGCTTTATAAACCATCAATAATACATTCTCAGGTCTTCTTACATTTCTTCTTTGTCTGATTGGATTATTTGGGTGTGTTTCTATTTCACTTAAGTTTCATCTCTTTTATCTAAGCAAGATGCATACACGACTTTGCTAATAGTGATCCCTGGCGTGTGACTCCAAGGTGGCACATTGTTCCTTACAGCAAGGAAGAACTAGCATTTTTAATGTTAAAAATAACATTAAATACCCTCAAACGCAAAGTCTTCCATATATAGTTTAATGAGACAATGCTATTGTTATGAGAAGAATTTCCTGTAGATTTTGCAGCTTATGAATGAAAAATACTAGATTAGTGTATGTTGATCTTATTACAGTAATGAATTGGAGCAGTTTATTGTTAGAAGAAACTCAGTTTTTCAGTGTGCTACCTTTAACTCTGCTTCTTCTCTTTATTTTAAATGGGTCATTTTCCTCCTTTGTAGCTTAATAATGAAATGTTTTTAATCTTGGTTTCCATAATGGACCTGTTTTTTATCAATGTATATCTAAAAATGTGAAGAAATAAGCAATCTAGATTTTGGGGGTGTTTTTGTTATTTTTTTCTGTATGCCAAAGATGACAGCCACTTCAGTAGTAATCTTAATGTGTTCCAGGTGTTCAAATCTGTTGTGACTGTGAAAATTTTACATGACATTATGCTGATGCAACCATCTTTGAATCATTCCCACTTTTGGTTTGTACAAGTACTGGTATTTGAAGATATAAATCTTAAAGGCAGTCATTCCTGCTTGAGTAGCATTTCAGAACAAGTAAAGAATTATTCCAATGCACTGTCAATTTGCTTAGTGTGTATTTTGCAGCTCATTGTGCTTTTAAACTTGCCGTTGCAAAGCATAGAACTCCAGGCCATATTCACAGCTCCAGTCGCAGTCATGAAATAAGTCAGCATAGATACACCTTCCTCTTTGCACACTTCCTTTCACTTGAAATGCTCAACAAATTTCCTATAATTTAAAATATTTACTGTTTTTCTTTGGTAACACTCTGCAGTGCACAGAAACTTGTCTTGGTAGTAAATTTTACTTTCCTGTTGGTGTTTTGGTGTATTTGTCAGCAGTCCCCAGATTTTAACAAGAGCAAGGAGTAAAACATCAGGGGCAAAGAGTGAGTCTGAGAACTTGTTTCTGGCCTGAACAGGTAAAAGTCTCTGCTGAAAAGCAGGGTGCACAGAATTGTTATTTGGTCAAGCAAGAGTAAGTGAGAATTGAGAAGACAAGAATGAATGAGGGTAAGATGAATTAATGTTCAAATAAAATGCATGTCTTTCTGCAGACCTTGTTTTCAGGAAGGAAAGCTATTCCTTTCCAGAAATGTCATAAATTGTGTGTATTAGCAAAGATATCACACCACTAAAGATAAAATACTCAAACAAAAGCCGTAGTGATGTAGAATGCAGAGTGCTGCTACTTTATTAATAATGCCCTAGAAATTGTTGGAACTGTCACAGTACAATTGTTTAGTGTTGGGAAGAACTCTTTGAGAGAATTATTTAATGGAGCACGGAGATGGTTTTTGCTTGGTATTCAAGCCTTACACATACCATATAGTGAGAAATTTAATGAGGAACTGCTTTCTACTGTAAACCACTTTGTAACTACAAGAATGGTGTATAGAAATATGCCAGTCTTGGTATCTAGACCATATCAAATAGGCATGGTGCTTTTGGGAACTCCATTTCTCATCCAGTATGCAGTCTTTTTTGGAGCTCTACACTGGTGACTCTGAATGATGCAATTTGCTGCTCTGTCTTCTGTAGTTGAAACTGAAGGGCTTGAGATTGACCTTTGAGAGAGATTGTCTTGTCATCTGATGAGTAGGATTGTTGGAGAAATTCCTTTCAATAACAAAAGGGAAGAAATGATAGCAGGGGATTCTCACTGTTACAGGATTCTGTGCCCGCCCTTTGTGTAAAGCTCTGAACTTTCAGACATGCAGGTGAAGGGTGGAGTGTATTTTGTTGTTTTTCAGATAGCCAAGCTTGGCTCACACATTTATTCCACAGCTGGAATATGCATTGAGGTGTTTTTGTGAGTCCTGCTTCAGTCAGTCCCTTTGAACTCTTAAAGTTCTCAGTTCTGGTTCTTTGCTTCACTGCAGCTCACAGGTACAATGATAAAGAAATTCCTGATCATGCATATGTTGAAATAGATTGGTGAAAACGGCATCTATCAAAGTTTTGACACCAAATCTCTAGCAAATCTTTATCTCCAAAGTGCACAAGTGATGGAGCCAAAAGCTGTGTGTTTGTCTTAGTACACTGTTACTGTGTTATTAAAAGTTTTGGCTGCAGGTCATGTGTGTATCCAATTTTTGACACGGGGAAAGCACCTGAGCTTCAGCAGTGATTGCGTTGTTTCAGTTGAAATAAAAAAACATTTTACCCATTCAGATAAGACTGCAGACCTTGACCCACGCAGTTAAAGTGTGTGCAAGGTTATAAGCAACTGAAAAAAAAATCATATGGTGAAGGTAAAGGAAAATTTAAATATTGTCTTCAGAAGTCTGTTCTGTCTATGAACACAAACCTCAAGCAATAATCAAGGAGGCTATTACCTTGGAAACTGCCAGAGCTTTGCCAGAAGCTGAGAGCTTGGCAACTTGAATGTGCATTGCTGGTACCTTTTTCTTATGAAATGCTCACAAAAATGCTGATAAGCAGTGCTGATGATGAGAGGGGATAGAAGAAGTCTTATGCAGTGGTGTATGGATGGCGATCTAACTTCGTCTTTGCTTTCTTAATTAAAAAAACCCCCAAACTGTAAGAGGAATAGCTTACTCTTTGTAAATATCAAAGGAGCTGACAGTTGCTGAATTTGAAAGTTATTGACTGTTAACTGTTCAACAATGCCTAAATATTGCATCTGTTTCTTCTTTTAAGATATTGAGCCTCTGTAGGAAAATTTTGACTCTTCAGCAGTGTGTGATGAAGATGAGTAGGAGTTTATCTGGCTGTCTAAATGTGGAAAAAACATGTTGGCCTGCTCGTTCTTCTTGATCTAGCCTTAGCATCAAAGGAAATTTGCCTTGCATTATGAAGCTTGCTGATGTCAGAAGAAAAAAAAAATTAGGCCCAGATGGCATGATGCTAAATAGAGCTGAGTACAAAGTGTGTGTGTAGAAAGAGGCCAATCAGTTTTTGCTGATCCTGTATAAGCGTGAGCAGGAAGAAAAATATTTGCTTTTCAGTTCATCTTCCTTAAGGAGACCCAAACTGTGTGTATGTTATAGCTGAGCAGAAACCTACATGAAAAACCTCACTGCTTTTAGCAGGGTGGTTCTGTCCTTAGTTCTCATAATTCCCATCTCCATCGTGTTTTAATATTGACTGTTACCTGGAACCTTAATTTCATGAGCAAACATGGATCACCATTCTGCAGATGGGAAAGAAAGATTAGTTAATTGCAAGTGTAGTAATTGTTCTTGATTTGTTAAAATCTTCGAGCAAGCAAAAATTTTTTTTACCTTTGAGTAGGTTGGCTACTCATTTATCTAGAAAGGACAAATATATCCACATTTGTGGGCATGCATATTTTAAGTTAGGTTACTGGTAGAAGGTTTGTTTTAGAATAAAGTGTTGATGCCCATAAAATGACGCTTGTAAAATATTCAAGGAAGAAAAGCCTTAATATTTACTTCTCATATTTAAAGCAGGAATACCAGGTGCTTCTGTTTTTATCAGTTTCCTGGAAACAAAAACCCAGGCAATCTAAAATGCCTTGTATGGAGTTAAGTTTGATTTCTTTTATACCATTTATATTTATTCCAAGATAACTCTGGATTAGATTCTGGTTTATTTACATATTATGGATAAAAAAAGTGAAAATCAAGCCTAGATTCTTTATTTTGTACATTTCTACAGGTATAGTACTATGCATCGGTGTTCTCATTCTTTGGTGTGAATTTAAAATGTTACATGCTCATAGCAAGGTCTGTGTTTGTTCTTTTAATTTGGATAAGAAAGGTGAAAGTTCAGACCACATGTTTGATTCTTCAGTAAAGTTTTAGTGTTGACTAGCAGGTTTTTTTTTATATAAACTTTCAGTTACTGTGCTGATTAATATTGCTCTGAAATATTTTGTAGATTAGGTCACTTCTTGTAAAGGTCATTACTTCTTAATAAAAGGTGTTTCATTTTTATCAGATATGAAAAACACCCCCACACATTTGCACTGCTTCATCAAAACATTCTTGTGTCTCTTTTGTTTGCTCTTTTTATCACTTTGATTTGATATGGATCTTTCTGGTGATACAGATGTATATGCTCTATGCATATCCTTATATATGTGCTCTTTTTTCATAGAGTACCTGGTATCATGGTGATTCTGGGCTGAGATTTCCCCTGCCCACACTTCAAAGAAAGTGATGAAGCACAATCCATGTCAAAGAGATTTATTTTAAAGGTTGAGAGGAAGAAGAAGCCATTACACAAATGAAGAGGACAAAAAGATCTTTCATACAAAAGAGATCAGGCTTTTTGCTTTATTTAGGGTCTTATAGTATATCTGAAACTAGGAAGTAAACAGAGCAAAAAGGTGAATTTCACAGGATGTCTGTAAACTGGAAGGGTTCAAAGAGTCAAAGAGGTTCTCCATCCATTTCCTTGTCTAAAATCTAGGTGTTACCCCTTTTATTCACTAGGTTGCATTGTTACAACATTCTGTGAGTGGCAACCTTTTCAAAATAAAGAAAAAAGGTGAGAATAAGATTTACCCCATGGTGCCCTCTTTAGTAGCCATAACTAGTATCATTGGTCACTAAGGTTTCTTCAGGCAATAAAGGTCTATGCTAATCCTCAGTCAGTAGATAATATCTAAAATACCCCATTTCTAGTAATTCTTCTCTTGACTCAAACTCTAACTCAGAGCTGATTGCAAAGGAACAAAATCAAAACAAAAGGAATAGGCTGGACCTAACACTCTAAAGCTCTTTCAGCTGAGAAGATAAGCAAAAAGCAATCAAAAGTTTGGATTTGTCTGGTGTGGCATCTGGACTTGCATATGGAAATTTTGTTTAGGCCTGGAAACAAATGATGCAATAACCACTTTTATAACTACTGATTGCTTTTTATTAGAAATACTCCAACCAGAAATATGTGAGTTGTTTCCCTAAAGCTTTTAAAGACATTATGGATTGCTTTCACAGGTGTTGAGTTTGTTTGCTATGATATTTAGCTTCTTTAAGTGTTCTGGCACTTCTACATCAAAATTTTTTTTGACTAGTGAGGTTTAGTGTCTTCCCTACCCTCACTCCACAAGAGACTAAGGTGATAGTGTCATAGTGTCTAGAAAACAGCATGTACAATGTGTTACCTACATTCATTTTGAAACCCGTTCACTCTGCTTTGGCATCGAATATGACTCTAAGGAAATATTCTGTATAATAATACAGTGAAGAAAAATAGATTTTGTTGTGACCTTTAAGCTGAGCTCTTCTGTTCTGAACCACATTATTTTGTTAAATACTGGGGAAGTGGAGCCAGCCTGTGACCTTTTGTTACCACGCAGCTTTAAGAAAGGGCAAAAGTCATTCTGGTGCTCAAAAGTTCCATTACAGAGATACTGTTTTTTATTTAAAGAGGGGAAAAAACCCCACCAACAAACCTCGAAAGGATTCAGAATTGTAGTCCTTTACCAGAAAAATGGAACTGTTTACAATGCTGGCATAAATTAAAACTGCTTCTGCAGAGACACTAGTATCTGAAATGAACCACAATCCATGTTTTCCTCAGCCTTTTTTGATACCACAGGTGCTTAATACCTCTGAGGAATGGATTTTCATCTTTCCCTTTGAGAAAGGAAGCTGTAGCAAAGAACTTACTAAATTATTTATCCTAATTTTCAGGCCTTTTGTGAATCTGCATTTGTAGCTCTGTATCTTTGCTGCAATAGGATAGTTCACTTTCAGCTGGTGTATCACTCATCTCTTACTAATTGAGCGATACAATGTCCAGAGGAAGCAAAGGGGTTCTTTGTTTTAAATATTGATGTTGCAATTTAATCTTCTCCCTTAAAACCTTTCCCACTCTACTGCTCAGTGCAGGGTTACCATGGAATGGTGATGACCTTCCCTGGGGTGCCAGATCCTGTAAATGAGGATCTGTTCAGAATCAATCCTTCCTCAGGACTGGAGTGCTGGGGGCATGCATGCCACTCTACTGTGCTTTGCAGAACTCTTTTCATTAATTATATATTGGGATAGATTTAGAGCACTAGAAATATTTTGTGTAGAAGCTACTTGTGAGTCAGGATTAACCTTGAAGCATTCTTTTTATTTGTTTCAGCTAAGAGACTACCAAATGAAGCTGCTCTCAGGCTGTCTCCCATGGCTCTTCAGAGATATACATCAGTCTTGAACCTTAAGTGTGTTTTCCTAAAATTTATACTGAAGATTCTTCATGTAGATATTTCCCTTTTCTCCTTTACCAGAGAGGATTTCACCTTTGTGCTTCTGACTTTGTTCAGTTCTGATCATTGACCTGGTTCTGAGCATCTCTCTTCTGGCAGGTGAAGTTGCATTGTAATAAATAGATGAAAGCTATGCTTTGGAAATGTGTTCCCAAGCAGGTAGGCCTCAGCTAGCCCTGTATCCTTGGAGTGTGGAACCACAATGTATTCATCCTGTGCCAGATCCTCCTTTTCTGGATGGCTTGTATGCTTCCAGGTCATGCACAGATTTAGAATTGGTTGGATAAACCTGTTAGTGAGAGCAGGCAATCCAGTCAAGTTCTTTAAACTTGTTTTACCAGATTTTTAAAACTATACCCAAAAAAAAAAACCCTAATGTTTTTGATGATATTGTTAGAATTGGAGCTGTGGAACTAGATTAGTGATGGATGTTCTGAGCAGTATGTTTCAAGCTGCATTCAGACGATGAGAGAGGTTGCTTTATTTTCAGTGTGAGTGTGCTTTGTAGAAGGAAAAGACTTCAAAAATGCTCCTTTCTTTAAGCACTGTCTAAAGAATAAAGTCTTCTGTATAGACAAATAGTACTGAGAAACTTGGATCTGAATCCAGTTTGCTACTTGGACCCACGCAATGCTTCCAGTAGATGGGCTGAGGCAGTTTATAGATGATAAAGATAAAAAATGTGCATGTACTGTGTCACTGACAACTGATGCTATTCTGTTTTTAAGCCTCAGTTCCTCCATTTAGCACTGCAGTTCTCTTCCTCTTCTGCCCTGGGCTTTCAGGAGGAGTGAAACACTGCAAACCGTTAACCAGATACTAGAGACACATCTGAGTTGTTAATCAAGGACCAGGTAGATTGAGGGATGGGGAAAAAGCCCTAGGCTGCCAAGTTTTCTGATGCAATCCTGAATGAGCAAAATCTGAAGCAGCTTGACCAGCTGTCACAGCCTGGAACTGGGCATGACATTTGTTTTCAATTCTTGGGTTGAAAAAACCCACTAGTCCACGTGTCAGGGAACTCTTATACTTTATTGTATAGTTGCCTTTATTAGAGCAGCTATTTAGTTATAGAAGTGCCAGCTAACAAGCTCTCAACTTTTATAACTATCTTTAACAAACTCCCAACTCCTGCAACAAACTCCAGGTACAGAGTGAGGGGTAGAATACAATCGCTGCACTTGCCAGGATAAAATGAGAGGAGAGAAATTAAGATGGAAGAGAGAGAAAGAAAAAGGTCACCGGATCTCATGTCTTTCCTGCTGCCGTGGATGGTCCAGATCTGAGGTCACCAAAAGAGAGAGAATGAGTGTGGGACCTATCCACTTCCTTTTATAGTTTATCTGGTGCACACCTCTAGTGTAAAATAGATTTTTCACACCATTTGTGTGTGTAGTTCATGCATGCGTGTTCAGCCCTTTGGAAGCCTCAAGGAAGTGATGGGGGCAGACCTTAGGGATCTGGGTGATTATAGAGCTCCTTTTATTGAGCTTTATTGAGGTTATTGAGCTATCCAGGACTCAACCCTTTTCTACACATAGGTGCACTGAGCATGAGTCTCAAGGCAGAAAAGGAAGTTGGCTCAGAACAGCGCTGCCCCATCTCTGCAGGACCCTGCCTTGCAATCACAACTTTCCTGTTGCAACAATCAGAATGTTTGAGATATAAAGTACTTATGTGCTTATGCCTGATCCTCTCCACCAGCCAGTTCTCCCAGCTAAGGTGCACAGAATAGTCAAGTCATACTTACCTTAAAAGCTGTATCCTGAAAATACCTCAGAGTTGATGGGGCAAGGCAGCTTCATAACCGATTGTGAAAGGATTGTTTTCAGTTAATGAAGTGACTTTGCAGTGCTTTTGTTCACTTTTAGGTAAGTGAAATGGACAGGAAAGAAGCAGCACAAGGAGATTTGGGAGACCCTTTATGTGATAGTGTGGTAGTAAGAGGCAGGGGAAGAATAATCTTTAATGATTAACAATTAATGCAGATGTATGAAGGCAATGAAAACACGGATCACGTAAGGGAGAATAGTATTGATGTGGCAATAGTGCATGGTGGCTTGGCAACAAAGGAAAATAGAAGGGAATATGGTAGGGATGCAAACATGGGTCTGTTAGAGTTTTTTAGCTTGCTGGTAAGGATCAATACCTTATTAATGTGTCTGAACTCTGTGAATGTAGGAATACTTTCTGAGCAAGGAAACTGCAGAGATTTTTCTGGCAGGATCTATCATCTGAATGATGAAGGAAGCAGGATCTTTGGTGTGCTCTGCAGCACAGCTCCCTATTCATATTGATTTAAAGTTGGTGGTAGCAATTATGATGTGTTGTACTTGCACTGATGTAAAACCTAACAGGTTTCAGTCTGAGCTTTTAGTTTGCCAGGTAGTGGAGCAGCTTCAGTCTGCACTCATTTCCCAGTTCATTCGATTGAAACTTTTTGTCATGACATGAGGTACCTGTCTACTGATCTGCTTGAATCCAGCTGATGTCTGATGTAGAGAGGAAGCCTAATTAGTTTTACTTGCCATTGACAGCTCTAAATGTGGCAATAAAAATTTGTGTGTAATGTTTGTAGTCCTGAAACACATGTGACGACATTCTTTTTCGTCTGCTTGCTTGCTTTCTTGCTTACCTTCTTTCCTGTGATGACAGGAAAAAGCCCCTATTTATCTTCTCACAGTGCCTTCCTTTGGTTTTGTGTAGTATGTGTTATAGGAAGGGTAAGTGAGACCCTGAACTGACATACTGAAAAGTTAAGGTCTCTTTGCCTAACTGAATTCTTGTCCACGATTTGGCATTTTCATACCATTTAGTGAGATGTGTGGAGGACCAATGCAGTCCTGGTTAGACATGTGAGTAGATACATAAATCCCTATCTGGTGAAAGAAGAATACTTGCTAAAATAATAATACAGCAGTTTGTTTTTACAGTTGAAGTAAAAATCCAAGAGCTGCAGCTCATATTTTACATAATTAATAATGCCTTGCTTTGTCTTTGTTTGAATTCTGTTTTAACACCCAACAGGAAACTGAACTTCAAATTATTTGTTTAATTTGTGTGAAACAAGTGAGGCAATAAGTCCTGTGTTCACTGAAGGTTAGTTAAAGTAAACAGACTATATAAGTTCCACTGCACCTAAACCAAAATGTAATCTTTGGAACATTTTTAGGAAGGACGTATTGTGGCTTAGTTCTAAGATTTCCAGTCCTTTTTTCAAAAAAATTGGAGAAAAATATTTCGTTTACAACTATTAGGCGGTGGATACTGGATAACAATGATATTGCTTTTTAGCTTCCTGCCAAAATTCTCTCTACGTTGTTGTGCGTTTTCTGGATATACACAGCTGCTGTTTTTCTTTCAACCCTAAGTATCAATTCAGGTTCATTGGTATTTTTGCACCGATTCATTTTTTTCATCCACTAATGATGCCTTTTGGTCCTTTCAAGGCCATTTGCCTTATTTGTGTGATCTGGCAGGAGGGTCTTTACATTTATGCCGAAGTCTACAGTTGATGGTTAAATCTACAACATGAAAAGATAAAAGGAAACTCCTTTTTCATCTCACTTTGCCAGACAAGATGTTCTAACAAGAAAACTATCTATTTGCTGCTGTGAATTAGTGGCTTGTTTGTACTGAGAATCATGTTGAAATATTTCAGATAGGTTTTGCTTTTAACGATCGTGCTGCAGCGTCTCCCTTTATCTGTCCTTGTGCCTTACATACAAACCTATTCTCATGGACTGCAGTAATGAAGACTGTTTGATAGTGTTAACTTTTAAGACTGTTTGATAGTGTTAAGTTTTAGATTTTGTTTCCAAAGTAAATAACTACCTGGCACTGAAAGGGTTTCCCCATTTTATCAGAGCAGGCAGTTAATCACTCATGGGCTACAGGGGCTGCTTTTGCTGTTTGTTTGCTCCTGGGCCACTTCTTGTTGCTTGGGTTGTTTCAGCATATTGCATCATCCTGTCCAGAGCTCATGCAGAAATGTTAGTAATTCATCTTAGCGTTTTCCTGTGTCAGCTGAGGTTGCAAACCAAACTAACATCATTTTTCAAAACGCCACTTTAGGTGGCAAAGAACTGAATTCTGTAGCCCTTACTCAGCCAAAAAAAAAAAAAATCATGTTTGCTGATTTAACAGTATTGAAACAGACTCAACTGTCTATAGAATTAGAGTGTTCTGAAGTTGACCACTAATTTCAGTTACTTTAGTTATTTTCTGCCAATATTAAGAATGAACTTCACTATGTGTAGATGTTTTTTACATGCTTGTAACATCTGAATGGAAATTTGAGATGTGAAATTTTATATGCTTAGGTACAGATTCTAATTATATAATTGACTTGGAAATGTTACAATCAGTAACACTTTTGACTTACATTTGTCGTAATAGATCCAGTCTTGAATACTTTTCCCTGTCTGGGGTTTGCATGAGGTTTTCTTTGACCTGCAGTCTTACAGTAACCAGAATTTTGACTGAGCTGTTTGCCAGGGTGAGGAGCTAGAAGATGATTGCCTTCAAATTTCATTAAATAAAGTAGCTCAGCAATGAAAACATGATTGTAATGTTCCAGGGACCTGAGAGTTCACAGTCAACTCAGTCCTATTGTTTACTATAGAATTCATAAATAGAAATTATTACTAATGACCTAAAATTTTTAGATCATGCTATATTAAAAGTTAGAGGATGTAATCCCTAGTACAGCATGCCCTTCTCTTTGGATTCTTTACTGTTGAATAAGGTTTGTTTGCCTAAAACTGTGCTTCTCTTTTCGTGGTGTCTGTTGACCTAATAAGGTATTACTATTCTGTATAAACCTTGCCTTTGTTAGAATAGAGTTAAAAATACCAGTCAGTCACGAGACACAAATATGTAGAAGATCACTAGTTTCTTTCCCTAGGGAGAAAAAAAAGAGGACTTGTTTTTAAAGGGAGTTAAAACAGTTAGAGTTGCTCTTAAAAGTGTAACTGATACAACTGAAACTGTCATACTTATTGAAAAGCACAGCAATATTTAATGTAAAGGAAAGGCTATGAGAATGCAGGAAATGTCCCCATATCTATGGGAAAAAGAAATATCTTCCAAGAGTTATTTGTCTTTCACTTCCATAATGTCACAGGCATTAATAAATCTTTTCTCACTCAATTGGCAGAATGATGACCTCCATTTTATAGATAGGTAAAAATGGCAAGGTCAGAAAATTTAGGAGCTAATTCTGGCAGGCTGCACTACAGTATCATTTTTGTTTGGAGAGAGTGGTTTTGAGTGATTCCACTGACTGTGTCCCACTTACTCTTGTGGATTTAGTTTGAAAGACAGTTTTGAGGTGCATAACTAGGTGCTCTCCAGTATAGCCTGTTTGACTATCTTGGCAAAATCATAGAGTACTGTATCATTGACTGTCTCACTGAAATGAGTTATGGAAACAGCCAGATGCTTAGATGTATTTGGTCAGAGTATTTTCTCAGCTGCCCTCTTACCCTGTAACTTCCTGTATTTCTGCTGTCAGTCATGTGTTCAGAGGGCTGATTTAACTCCCCAGGTCTTGCACCAGTATAGCTCAGCCTGAAAGCTGAAGTTCCCTGAAACAGGATTCTTGAGCTCTTAATTAATTTTGGCTGAGTCATCTACCCTAAGGTAGTTTGAAAAGTAACATTTGCATTTGATATGTGACCCTCTGGTTTTATGGAGGGTCAAAACCAGCTATGTAAGATATGAAGCAGAAACTTGCTCTAGTTTTCTGTATTCCAGTTAAAGCAAAGGCAACACCAATGCAAGACATGTTCTGAGACATATTTTCTCAATATCTTCCATCATCTTTGTTTTAAAAGCATATTTAGGACAGGGTCTTGAGCATGTGTTTGTGCCTCAAGGAGTTGCTGGCTTTGAAACTAGTGGGAGGGAGTCCCCTTGGCCACTCGAAATAGATCAAAGGCCATACTTTACTGTCCCCAGTTTTGAAATATATGTTGAGGTTTTTTCTCTTTGTTTCAGTCCTTGGGAAAGTTGAATACTTTTAATATTCATAAGGTGGTATAATTGTGCCCCTTAACTCATCAGTTGCAACAGACAAAAAACCTTACTTGATTTTGACTGTTTTCCAAGCAAAACTGAATGGACTAACTCACTTAAAAAAAGTGAAAAATGAAAGAGATGATCTTCTGCCTTTGCACTGGAAGCAGAATGTTAGGTGAAATCAAGGGTTTTTGTCAGGAAAACAATTCAGAGGTTTTAATTCTTTACTTTGATGGGTCTGCTATTCTAAGGGCATCAAAAGCAGCACTGCTTTTCCACAGATGCCAAAAAAGTATGCAGTATTCTGAAGGTGTATAAAATGCTTAAAAATCAGGCTTTCATTTATTGCATACTTTAGCCAAGGCATATTACTGTCTCATTAAATGCGTGAGCTGAAAATGTAATATATGGAGTCTACAGAGTGGAATCTTTTAGTAGATGGTCCCAATGAGTTGCAAGTAGTGAGCCATGGGAAAACACCTTATGAATGAAATTATCCACATATGTGATATCCTGTTTGTTGTATTTAAGGTAATTTGGAAGAAAAAATTGCTTGACTCAGTAATAACTGAAAGTAGGAAATCTATACCTAAGGGGGGAAAAAAGGAGTATGTTTTCCACAAAACCTCTGTGATGTATCTCTGAGTGAAGTGCTATATATAGGGGAGGTTTCAATGTATACCATTTCTATTTTCTACTACTGCCTGTACAGAAATGGATCTTTTTCAATTTGGGTATGAGATCCAAAAGTTCTAATGCTTCAGAGTATACTCATCAACTGATAAATTAAAATGAAGCATCCTCTCTGTCCTACCCAAGACTCCATGACTGATAATAGCATTATTGCTTGGACTGTAAGAACGTACAACATCAGGGTATTTTAGGGAAGTGTATTTGTTCCAATAGATGTCTTACTGAAAACCTCAAGGTCAGAACTGACTCAAAATATCTGAATTTGTGTTCCTCAAAGTGAATGTGTGTTCTCAAACCTTACAATAATATAAATTATTTATACTGTGGAAATAGTGTAAATGTTATCTAAGTATGTGACGACTAGTGCGGGTAACAGTAGATTTTGAGTTTTTCTAAAGTTGGGAAAAAGTAGAGCTTTTCTGCTGCACTAAAATAAACATTAAAAGGTGGTTTAACATTCCTGTAATCAATAAATGTTCTTCCCCATTTTAGGGACAAGGGGTGCTTAGCCATCCTTTCCTAAGTTTTACTGTCATATATGCTGTAATTCTTTTGATAGTACATCTGGGGAAAGCACACATTTGAGAATCATAAACGACTGACTCCAGTTTTATAGTGGTGACATTCTGAAATTGTGACAGCTAGAATAACTTGATATCTGTTGCTGACCTTTTCCAAAGATATTTAGTGTTAGAAAGCTATAGGAATAATTCCTTGGTTAATACCATGTGGAATTTGAATTTGCTTGGTGGGCCTAAGGGAGATATTTAGAAACTGATCAGCAAGTGCTCATCAGCCTCAAGAAATTCAGTTTGAAAATTTGGTTTAGATCATTTTTTTTTTGTCAGAAAAACAGAGGATTAGCTAGAAGCAAGACATGTCTCCACATGTGGAGTGCTGTTCTGGTTTGTTTATGTTGCTTATGTCTACTGCCTGCTGTTATTGCTGTTCTTGTTCTTCAGTGCTTCTGTTTCAGATCCTTCTATTTCTCCAATGCAGAGACTTTGTTCCAGCAACCTGAATAGTCTTTAATAAAGCTTTATGTTCTAGGACAATAAATAGTAAACATTTATAAAAATTACACTGGGTGTTTCATTTGCATTGTTAGACACAGAAGTCTTTTACTGTGCCTACCTGTGTTTTGTTGTTTCCTTACCTTGGAATTGCATGTATGGGGTAAATGAAAGGATAAAGATTATTTGTATTTGGTGATGCTAATTCAAGTTACAGACAAAGTTATTACTTTATGCCTTTCATTCTGCCTTCAGAATAGGGAAATCTGCTGATTTTCTGCTCATCCCCTCCACAGGGATGTGCAGGACAGATTATCCGTGCTGGCCTTGTACGAATTCAAGTGATGTGGCTCTTAGCTACCACCATTGAAGTTGGTCTCGGCTTTCTGCCAGCTCCAGGTCTCTTGGTATTTAATTTCATATTGAAAGGAAGACTAGAACAAAGAGTAACGATAATCTGTCATGCTTTAGGATGGCTGTTGCTTTCAGGTATGCTCAGAAAAATGTTGGCTGTTTGAATTGCAGCAGTTGTTTCCTTTGGTGCCTTATAATGATTTGAGCTCTTTGCCTGAAGATATTGTCCCAGGCACCCCTCTGACTTGGGGTCATATTCAGTTCTGATTCTTCTCTTCAAAGCACCTAGCAGCAATGTGTCCAAGGAGGCACTGCTTTGATGTGGTATCCAACTGACATAAAATTCTGCAATAGATCATGACAAAAACATCAAATCTCATAAGAGGACAGTTGACGGGCTTTATTGCTGATGTGACTGTGGACAGCTGCAGATCCACTGCCTCTAACATCCTAGTATAAAATTCACTTCTCTTTAGAATAATTTTTCTCATGTCAGTAATATAAAAAGAAATTCTAAGTGTACGCTCTTGTCTTCTAAGAAAAAAGTAGTAGCAACCTGTCAACAATGCTCTTAATGTGTGGAGGTGCCCTAATGATAAACCTGGTATCATACCTGAATAGAAAAACTAAAATGCCCAGAAATCATCCAGGACATAAAGCAGGTCAAGACCTATTTCACACCTTCCAAAAGAAGGTGCAGATAAAAATTCTGTGTCTTCTGTAAATGTTGCAAGACTGAGCACTGCAGTAGTTTTTTAATAAAAAATGTAAACATGAGAATTTGCTAAACTTAGACTAAACCAGTAACATTTCATCAGATAATTTACTGCAGTTTGCTGATTCCCTGCTCTGTACAGCCAAAGTGCTCTGTGGTTCAACTTGGGGTTCAGTTTTTCTAGTCCTATTTTGGTGGCTTTTGGGCACACAACTTGGCACTCTGGATGCAAACTGAGATGTGCTGGAAAATGCTGTGCAGCTTTGTGCTCCTTTTGCATGGCATTGGGATGGGAAAGCCCTTACAAGGATCAAGTGCTAATGTTCAAATCTGAGCTCAGTGAAAGCAGAAATGTTAAACATTCTCAGTATAAAAATTGCTAAATAGAACCTCCCAAGAAAATTGAAAGTATCCTTCCCACCTACTTCTTAACAATGAAGTCAAGTTGACAGGCAAATAGTTCTTTTTTTTTGTTTCTTAGTTTGTTATTTAGGTATTGTGGTCTTTATACAAGAGTTAAAATGTGTAATGTAGGGTCATATAATGTTAAAAGTGTCTATGGAACAGATTCTGCCTCAGAACATGAGGGTGAAGTAAATACTTGGGGAAGGTTGAGGTAATTCTGTGGTGAGTATGTGTCTTTCACATGTCTTTCCTCTGCCCTAAACTTAGTATCTGAAAACTTAGAATTTTTCTTTACACTGGTCCTTTCCTTTTATTGTTGTGTTTTTTAAATTTTTTTTCTTTCTGGACTTTTTCTGGTGTGTTAGTTCTGTGTGGATAGTTCTTCCTAGGTATCATCTGCATTCCTCCCCTTTTACTTGTTTTCTTTTATTTATTTATTCATATCAGACACTACATACTCATAACACCTTTTATGTTCCACAGCTGACTTAATTTTAATTTGTGAAAGATGCTAAGTGCTACAAAAGGACCAATATCCGAAATACAGGTGGATAGATGGGCAACAAGATAGGGCAGTCAGCTTACAAAAAATCCCCAAATAAATGTTGTCAGCAAACAAATTACAAGTCCCAACATGTCTTACTTTTATAGAATTTCTGTGTTTTTTACATGCTGCTCAATATTTATCAGTTTCATCAGCCTCAAAATGGGAACAATTCCTTTGAAAGATGGATTCAGATTATTTTGTTTCACTCTACTAAGTAGCAATGTGTCTTCTGCTAAATGCTATTTTGTAACTTCAAGGAGGATCCTTAGTAAATTATGTCCTATGCCGTCTCTGTCCCATGAAGAAGTAGGAAGTGCGTGGTTTTCTAGCAAACCAATACTTTCCAAAATATAATAGTGTCAAGCCTCTCCTACATTAGAGGAAAACAGGAGTCAAAGTTGTAACTGCCTTGGTCTTGCAGAGTGAAGATTAGTATAGTCTAGACCTCATTTGGTAGAAATTATAATTTGAATCAAAGCTGTTGGATCAGGCATAAATAAATTCCTTGTTCGTAATCGCTTACCTTATGTCCTTCCTGTGTGAGAGAAAGGATTTGTTGAGGAAACGAATGCCACATGTTCTGTGTAGTACAGATGAGCACTAAAAAAGGAAAAAAAAGTTGGTATGAGAACTGTTACAGACTATGGCATATCTAGTGAAATACTCATTGGGATCATTCTACAGCAGCTGTTTAGGCAGGCAATTTGTCAGATATTCAGCTTACCCTGGGCTTTCTCATCTGTCAGTTCTGAGCCTGTAATGTGCTAAGGCTGAATGAGCTTGCATTGAATGTGTGTTTAAGGAATACCAGACAGCCCAATGTTTTAGTCTGTTAGAGTTACTGACTTTCCGTTAAGTGCAATTAACAACCTTGACTGGGCTTGATGGGCAGGCTTTGTGAAAGAAACTTCATGCTTGGGAGATAACTTGGAGCCATGCAACAAATACACTCAAACCCCTCTCAAACATGGTTTTGTGCCCACTCTGCCTTGGTAAACCTCAACCTTTTCCTTACCTGCTGTGCAGAGCCAAGCTATGTTTTATATGAAGAACTCTATACATCCTTTTTTATTTGCCCTTTTTGTTTTTGGTTTTTCTATTGATGTGAATTTCATATTTTTGTGAGTTGTGTGACTGTATTGCAACTGTGCACGTGTGTGTTATTACAACGACCTCAGTACATTAGCAGTAAAGTGCACTGAGATCAGGACTTTACTGTTTAATTTTTCAGTTCTTTGAGGAAACAAGACTTTGCAGAGGCACACCATCATATGAACAAACAGTAATAAAAATGTTTACTCCTAATCAAGTTAACTTGGGCCTCGATCCAGTTTTTGACACTTATCAGCAATGCCTTTGCAAACTGGCAGTGTGCAGGATTGTTTCTGAATTTAGTTGACACAGATATATTTTCAAGTCTGCATTCTTGTTGGGATCCCATATGTTAGAAAAGTAAATGATCTGGAAAGTTAAAAAAGTAATTGTGATGGAGTGAAAGAGTGTGATATTGAATATATTCTGGATGTCTGTGGTACTGTTTGTAAACATGACTAATCCCGTTTATTGTGCAAGTTAAACAGGTCTAAATCTGCAAGGCTTAGGTTTATTTATTTTTTTTTTTATGGGAAGCTGCACAGACTTGTTTTATTTTGTTCTATTTTACTATTCTTTTTCTGTGTTGTTCTGTAATGACAACAGAAACCTTACTGTTTTTGTAAACTACCTGTAGCCTAAGTATTTAGCATTTTGTCTTTGGTCTGGGAGTCTACCTACCCTTTCAATCCATTTTTATATTATGAAATATTGAAGTTTTGAAGGAAATTTATCATCCTTTAGTTGAAGAAAGAAAGTACATTGCTGGCAATGAATGGATGCAGCCGTACTGCTGTTGCTGAAATAACATCTGCTTATGGGACACACACGCACACACACGCATCATGACTTTGATCCAGTACTTCTTCCTTACATCAGTAGGATTACATTGGGAACCATAACTTTTTTCTTCTACATAATACTGCTAAATATTCTCAGCAATTCAAAATCAGTACATTTTATAAATGACCATATAATATAAACTCAAGTATGTATTCCTTTGGACCTTTAAATCCTGCTTTCAGCATAAAGACAGATTGTTGGTGTAGTAAATTAAAGCTGCCTTACTGCAGCGATTTTGTCCAATGTTCTTTCACAGACCCATATTAATATTTTATCCCCTTTAATATCATTACATGATGCAGGCTTAATTTAAATAGATTTGACGGGCCTCTTGGTTGGCTTGACAACCAGAGGGAAAAATTAATGTTCTGCATTTAATCTCAGCTCAAGGCGCTAAATTATTTTGGAGGTTGAAGCTGTCATGCATATCATGCTAAATTATTGAATGTAATAACTATTAGCCTGATGTCTATTTATAGATTTTTTTTCTTTAATTGTTGTTTACTTCATGCATCTTCAGCTAATTTTGAAGGGAACATCTTAAATTTTACCCATGCAGTACAGTACTACTGTATCTTTTACAGATGCAATATTGGAGGTGGTTTAACCAGCAATCAAAAAGGAGATGATGGAGTTGGAAGTCCTTAAAGCTATGGAAACAAAAGAGCTTTTCTGCTGATGAATTGTGTGATGTACAGAAACTGTGTAACATACTTATTTACTTCAGTTCAAATATATTTAACTTTGAAAGTTCATAAGGGAAAGAATTGTTTTCTTATTTTTGCTATTATTGAAGAGACATAGATCCCAAGGAGGAACAAATCTGCCAAGCACATAACAGAAACCCCAGCTTAGAGCTTAAGAGCTGTTACCTGAAGGGTACCATATGCTTTAGGAAACATGTAATGCAGGATAGACTGAAACATAAAATGTTATTAACAATTGTTTAAAGACTGCTATAATAGGAATTGTCACATTAAAGCTTGAAGTAATGTAATTATTCTCACTGATGATGGTACATGTTTGCATAGTTTTGCATCTCCTCTGCTGTTTTAATTTTTCATGCTAAATAATGTCAAGTAGTGTGAAAATGCATATATTCCTGAACAATATTAGACTTATAGGTCTGTTTGTTTTGTGAGGGCTCTGAGGAAAACTGGTGTCTCGTGTGTATTACACATCACTGTCTTCTGAATTACCCATTCTCTCTCCTGTCACAAGAGTCAGTTTCTCTCTGATCCCACTGTCTGTGCTTTATTCTCATCTTCTAAAGTTTAAAATAAGAAGCTGCTTATCAGTATAATTTAATAACAATCTCTATATGATCCTTTGTGAATCAAGCTTCTCTGTTTCTCTGAGTTGTGACCAATGGATTAGAAGGGACCATGAACATCTGGAAGACATCCCCTTGCCATGAGTGGTGATGGACCAAAAATATTTACATGCTACAAAACTGTGTGTGCTTATCACAAAGTGATACCATTGCACTGGTTGCATGATTGGCCACATTTATTGTTAGATGTATAACAACAGAGAGAAGTCATCCCATGTTATGTCTTGTAAGGTGCATTGATTCCAAATTAGAATACTTAACATAGTAAACTGACTCTTTTGGACATTTTTGTAACCAGAGTACAAGGAAGCATTCCCTTGTTATTCTGAAAGAAAAATAAGTTAAATGCATCCTTGTACAAAAGCCCATATGAAAATTTAGTTTTTGGATTTGTGTTTCTTTGACCAAAGACAGGATGAACAAATACCTTTCTTTTTTAATATAGTTGTAATTTAAGTAGTTCTGTTGTTCCCTGTTTTGACTGCAGTAGAATGATTTTTGTTTCCTTCAATTTCCTTTGTTTTTTTTTTTTTCTTTTAAACAGCTTTCTAAACCCAAGCCCTTATCCATCTCACACTAACTCAACTGCTGCAAGTTCACTGTTGTAGCATAGGACTTGAAACTTTCTTGTAATAGCCTGAATTATAAATATGAATTGATGAAATAATTGCCTTGGCATCCATCCACAAACATCTGCAGCAAAGCTGGGGATAAAGCCTTAGGCAGCTCAACTCAGTGTGCCTTGACCACAGTCTTTGTTGACTCTGGGGGAAAGGGTTGTGTCCCTTCACTCTAAGAGCCAGATTGCCTTTTCTAAAGATTTTAAGTTATTTGTTATAATTTCTGTTCTTTGAGATTGGAAAGGGAGGTGGGAAGAAGGACATTCTTTCTTTTCTCTTAAACCCCTTCCCCTGTGTTTAAAAAAATTTGTTATTTTTGATCTGATAATTATAAGTAAAGGAAAAAATCCCAATGCTAACATTAATTCTTTATGGACTTGTTCTCATAAAGAACTCCCCAGCTTTTCTGTAAAAGATATTGGAAAAGAAGGGGAAACATTTGGCTTGGATTTTCTGATATGTTTTTACATCCATAGTCCTTTCAGTGTTCCAAATATCACATCTCTGATTGTAATGCCTACTAGGAACTGTAGAGGGTTTTTTTGTAAAAAACCCTAGCAAATCATCAAAGATCAAAAACCCAACAAAACCCAAACCCAACCCCAAACCCAAAAGCAACACAACATCCCCATGACGATTGTTTTGCAATAGCACTATAACTTCTCCTTTTTGTGATTTTGCAGTTTTTGTACAGTCTTTTTCTTCTTCATGCGTTCCAAAGGTATGCCCTTAGATTTCAGTGACGGAAATACAGGAAATACTGTTTTCCCTGGTTTTATATGGGTTTTTTCTTTTCCAAAGAACCTTTAATTTGAACCTTAACTTCAATGTCTCTTAAAATAAAGTAGATTTTATTTTACCAAAGGTATTTGATAGTCTTGAACTTGAATGTCAGGGTTTTAGGCTTTTTTTTTTATCTATCCCACCCCCTTTACCCCCCATAAAGTTTTAGTTGCGTTATATCCAGGTGTCCAAGTGGATGGGTAAACAGACAAAGTTCTCACCAGACATCCTGCATTTAGCATCCATACGTATGTGGGCTTTTTACTGTGGTTTTGATATGTTCCAGCATGAGCTCAATTTTGATCCCTGCCTCTTATCCTTGGTGTACCCTGCCTCCTGCATCAGTGGAGAAATGAAATGTCTTAATTGCTAAGGCTTCTAGGACCAGTGCTGATCCTTTCCTTACAATGTCTTAGTTATTGAAGCAAGTTTTTTTTCAGAGCTTTTGCTTACTGTTTTCTGTACTTCTTAGTGGACTAGAGAAAGTTGAAAAGGAGTATTTCTGTCTTTTGCAAAAGAGTATTCTGAGTGAGTACAGCTGGTAGAGGACACATGCAGGTCCAGACAAACAGTGGGAGCCAGTACATGCTTTGTTTGCTTTTTCACTATTTATATTTTTTTATTTGGTCTGATTCACCTAAAATATGTTTTCCAGAGAAGA
Organism: Machaerirhynchus nigripectus; assembly: GCA_013397975.1. Taxonomy (NCBI): domain Eukaryota; kingdom Metazoa; phylum Chordata; class Aves; order Passeriformes; family Dicruridae; genus Machaerirhynchus; species Machaerirhynchus nigripectus. Next base: position 827,863 of record VZRQ01002121.1, read on the forward strand.
TTTATTTTTTTCCTTACATGTGGTTTCTCCTGTAAGTCAGGTAGGTGTTTCTTCAAAAATTGCTGGCTGTTTAACTGTACACAGAAGAACATTGAGTCTTGGTTACCTGCTGGGGAGTATTACTGCTACTTACTTAACTACATTTCTCCTAATTTGTATCTTAAAATAATACTTCCTATCATATTGCTACTCTTTAGATTCCTGATCCAAAATGGAAATAGAAGGTAGTCCACTAACTCTGAGTGAAGTAATATTTAGAGTCTTAGAGTGCAGGAAATTCAGTCTTTAACCAAGATTATAAATAGCCCCCACACTCCTTTATACATCACAGCCTGCCTTTTGTTCCGCACTGTGAAATGCTGCTGAAAAAAAAAATCTATGGCTGTATAACAGGCTAGAACAGCTTTCTGGATGCAATATATAAGTCATAGCTGTCCGTGCTGTGTTTGTCTCTTTCTTTTCCAGTGAATTAACACAACATGCCACTGTGAAACAGGGTATGTCTTCGTAAGCAAATAGGAGTCTTTCCTTCAATCTTGTGACCAAAATTGAATGAACTGAATATGATTAAATAGCGTCCTCTTTAGTTTGGTCAGCTACTGTGGCTTTAGGTTTTCTACCCTGCTCCTACACAGTTTTTCAATCATATCACACCCATTCAGCTGAGAACATGACTATAAAAGTACATTGGGTTTTTGCCTCATTGAGACCTGGCCTTGAATAAGTTAGTTGGGAAAAGGCTTGAGGATGCCAAGTTCAACCTTATTTACTTTAAAGTCAATGGTATGTTTGCTCTTAACTTCCAGAGGATCACAAACAGTATAAGAACATGATTTCTCAAGCTATTTCACTAATTAAAAATTGATTTTTGGCTTTATGTGGATTAAAGTTGCTACATACAAAGTTGTAGGTGGTTTTATGTTTCCACACTGAAAGCCCTGTTGCCATACAGCTTGTACAAGAACTGAGCTGGGAATAGTGGTAAATCTAATTCTGCCTTAAAAACAACATAAAATACTGCCAACAACTGTACAACAATTGTGTACACAAATGTCTCGTACCTGCATAATTTTCACTGGTTTTAGCATAGAACATTCAATAAAACCGGCAGAATCAGCGTTAGCTGCATTTCTTTTCCCAGGCAAAATCCAAGTTCTGACTGCATATCAACTTCTTTTGTTGTTCTTCTTTTTGCTAAAATTCTTAATTTCTTTTTGGGCTGCCAGTTTGCACTGTCCATGATGATTTAAATTAGTTCTTCCCGAAGGAAAGCAAAAAACACCTTCTGGCTTTGATTGTTTGTTCCTTCTCACGTGGAAAAACATGCTAGCTGTCAACATAGTACTTTACAGAAACACTGGTGCAGGATATCATTCCCAGCATCTGTTCAGCAACATTTAGAGTCTAAGCAGATTCATTTGGTTCTGAGCTGCTCCAGTAAAAATTTCTAAATGAAGAACCTTTCTTCATGACCTATTTTCAGTTTGAACAATGCATTGAAGTTCATAGTGAGCTGAGAGGAAGGTCTGTCTGTACCATAAACTTATAGTACTGTTTTACTATTGAACAATTCTAATTATTTCTTTAGTAGGAATTAATTATCTTAATAATTTTTCAATTTTATTTTTCATTTTTCCAGGCAAATGCAGGCTGGCAAGTATGCGAGAAGCCTTCATACCTGCAGTAGGAGTGATGCATGTAAGTGTATGACTTGAATGTTGTGAACCTAAGACTGCCTAAATGACATTTGAGAGCTAAGCACTCACATTTAAAACTCATCCAATGTAGCTGCCATTTAACCTCCTACCCCTTTTTCTTCACTGTGTGTCCTACATCGCAGTGGGGAGAATACAAGTTAATCAGCAGGGTGATTTTCTGGTTGTAAGCTGTGAATCAAAGGGATGGACTATCTGAGGAAGCTCTGGACCCGTAGGGGGATGTAAGGGGTTAGACATGCAACTCAGAATGGTTCAGGTATTTTTGCTTCTGGTTTTGAACAAAGATATGGACTAGATGCCCCCTTTAAAGCACTGTCAAGGCTATTTCCTGATGGTTCTGGCTTAGCCATGTTATACCTTATGGTGAGCACATCAGTGTGGGTGTGTGCAATATAACAAGGAAGAGGACTTGGACTTAATAGAATGGACTTAAATTAGTGCAATGTATTTCTGTGTGTCATTCAGAGGTAGGACATTCAGAGGTGTGTTTTTTAGCTTTCTACTGTTGTAGATACTCATTGAGAGGTTGTATTTGCTCAGGTTATGGCATTGAATTGAAATATGAAAACAATGGGAAAAGTACTGTTGCATTCTTATAATACATTGAGATATGATGCGTAATGATATTTGGAGTTAATCAGTGAGGCTGTAGACCAGGTGTGAACCAGTATCATTAAGTCATTGACCACAAGGAACATTTATTTACCTGCTTGTCTCCATCGTAGCAATAAAATGTGTGGATGTCCAGAAACATGTCAGAGTCATCCTGCTGTTGTAGTGTTACAGGACATGCTGTCCCTTTAAGTAGCTAGCTTTTAACACTGTTTTTAATGATTATGTGCTTAGTTACTTGATTCCTTAGCTTAACTAATTGAAATAGAATGGGTTAACTTCTAACACTTGTTTGTAGGTGGAAGCTGATGAAAATCCTTCTCATTTTGCATTTTTTCCTCGGGAAAGGGACAATATTTTTCATGTTTCCTAGAGCAGCCAGCCTCTTTTATATGCTGCTATTCAATAGGATGAACTAAGCTCTCTGAGATCAGCAAAAAAGATGTTTGAATTACATAGACTATTAAAAAGGATTAAAAAAGTAGCTAGCTACACATTTTATTAGAATAGATATTTTGCTGGTGAAACATTCCTGTCTAAGCAATTCCATTGCTTGAAGTCCACAAACTTTTAATGTTCCTTTAATTATTTTCTGTAGTTTCACATAATATTTGCATTGACCTAGAACTCCCAATGAATAAAATCTAGTCTGCTTTCACTACTTAGCGGTGATCCTCCTATGCTGTCTTACCTTCTGTTGACCTACACCTGAAGTGCAGCTCTCTTCTGAAAAGCTGACACCATCTGTTAAAAAGCATCATTTAAAATGGACTTACTGCTCTGCATGCCCTCTTACAGTGAAAAGTCAGCAAAAAAACCCCAAACACATTTCTGCTTTTTCCTGTGCACCACTTGGAAGTAATAATCTTAAAGAGAAATACAGGACATTTGCACTGCATATTGTTCGGGACTGGTTGTTGAGCTTCTGTAAGAACATGGAAGGGTATAATTGTAGAAGGTGTGGTGGTAGTGGTGGTTTCACAGGCCCCAGCAAAGTGGGGTGGTTGGGTTTGTACCAGCAGAAAGATCTTAACCAGCTGAGGAGAGGCTGTTGAAAGGCAAATGAGAGACATATTCCATCCTTCATGCTTAATAAGCAGTGCTGGTGTGTAGCATTGGAACAGGGCCTGAAAGATGTACCAGATTTTTTTAGCTTTCCTGGCTGGCTCACTTTTCTTTGAAGAAAGCTTATTTGAAAGTGGCACTTATGTATGTATTGACTGGCAAGGAACATTCTGGATGGAAACACTAGCAGCTGTGGGGCTAGAGACATTAATTTCTTCTCTGATTTTCTTTAAGTGTTAGCTTCCCTGTAGGTAGAGTAATACTATTTTTGGTGTCAGTTCTGACTCCGAGTTTTCTTTAGTCATTATCAGGGCTGGAATTAGAAACTGTAGTAGGTGGGAAAGAGAATGGAATAAAAAATTTTTGAGTGTCTTAATCAAGAATCATTGGAGACAATTGGAGGGGATCAAGAATAAAAGTAGTCTCAAGCCAGTGAAGATATGGAAACTGATTTGTTTAATAGTAGAATGACACAATCCATTTATCAAACTGTGGTGAAGAAATGGTAATGATGCTGTGCTTTGTGGAAATAATTTGCTGAGAGGGATTTAAAAAACAATAAATCGGATAAACTTTGAAAATATTTTGCTAGATTTGAGACTTGCTCGAAGTATTTTAAGTTGATGGAACTCCTAATTGAAACCATGTTATAATGGAGCACCATGGTGAGAAAAGACTGCTAGAACATCCTGGCAGGATGTGGAAAAAACAGTGAGAATTAGCATGCTGCAGAGTAAATCAGGCCGTAAACTGGGAAGGAAGATAGAACAGTGGTATCTTTGAACCTAGGAAGAACCTTATAATTTAATTAAAAGAAGCTTGTAAGAAATAATGCATAAGATTTCACAAATCATGAAAGAATGACCTATCTTAATCTCTGTCAGACAGAGATAGGCTTTGGACAGATAACTGTGAGAAGTGAGAGATACGTACTGAAGCCTGAAAGTCAGAATAGTACCTAAGGAGGAACAAAATATATGTTATGCAGCAAAGAAAAGTGACCGTGAGAAGTTTTCCATAGACCTTTCTATCTAGTTACCAAATTATCATCTTGAACACAAATGAAACTTAGATGCTTCTAACTTTATGCAGTCAGGCAGAAACCAATACTCTGTAGTGAAAGTTACTATAAAGGATGTGTGACTCAGTCACACTGGATCCAGAGTGGAGTTTGTCTTAGATTGTGCAGTGGGAGAACATGCTTACTAAATATGTCCGTGAGCTAAATGGGATTGCCTCAGGAAACAGAGCTATGTATTCTAGGGCTGAAAATAAGCCAACAATTAGTTCAGAAAGATACTTTATCATAGAATAACATTAACTGCTGTAGATAAAGGGGAGAAAAAAGTCAAACTAAGTGAAAATATAGGAAATACTCTAGGGCAGATCAGATTTTCAGAAAGGATGTAGATGAAGCCATTAGGCAAAGGGTAAAACTAATGTTTACCATGGATCTCCGTGAGAAAGAATTATTACATTTTAACATGTTTAAAGACAGGTAAAGGACTTGGTCTAAAACTGAAGCACATGGTTATTCCCACATTCCAGAAATAACGTGCCAGGGAGCTACTCCTAAATATGTTGTTTAAGTCATAGATTCTGTGCTGAATACTAAATGTGCTAACTGCCCATAATAGATCCATTTGTTCCTTATGACTTGCCCTACCAAAATACAGGGCATCCAGGGGCTGTTCTAGTGTGTGGTGTTGTCAGCTGAAACTCTGCTTTGTGTGAGACATTATCAGGTTCTTGGTTGTGAGGTTACTCCTGTTAGACCAGGAGAAACCTCTATCAGATCCTATGCTACAGTGAGGGATGATGTGACCTGCTTAGCTGAACCTGAGGACACCTGGTGACTTTTCACCACTGGAGATGTTTGAGAAGTATCTGGGGCTTCAGTTACCCAAGAGGGCATTATCCATGGGGAACCACATGACAGTAGTGTGAAGGGCTGAGCATAACATCAGAGATTAAAACTGCAGAGATACATCTTTTAATATGGATGGTACTATCACTGCACGATGACTTTGATTTACATGTTGTTTTATCAAGACTCCTTTCTTTCAAAGGGAATGATTACAGCTCGTTAGAGCCTGACAGATGGAGTTCCTTCCCTGCTTCTCATGTTTCCTTTTCAAAAGTAATTGTGGTTTATGTACCCAATAAAAATATATTAAAAATTATAGTCACAAGATGATACCAAGTGCTTTTCTTGATTGCTTTCACCTAAAATGCTACAGGATGTACTCTGTAAGGCTGGTATCTAATATTACAGTGCTAATTGGATGTGTTCTTTTCTCATGTGTATTTCGTCTTAAATATCAATGAAGTGCTTTGAAAATTTAATCAATTATCAAAATTATATCAAATCAACTTTTCTTCCATATTTTGTTTTTCTGTTAAAAAAAACAACAAAAATTTGCTTCATCTGCTAGTTCTAAATTGGCTGACTGCTTCTGCTCCTATAAAAAAGATAGTCATAAGAGACAGATGTGAAATCTTTTCTCCTCTCTTCATTATTGTTAATTATGGCAGTTCTGTTTGCCTCAGATTAGTTTGGCCTGTGATTGGCCCCTCTCAAAGAGTAAATATCAAGCTCATTCTTGAGAGAAGTTTGAAACTGTAGTTTGAGATACTTAAACACTTCAAAGTTTCCACTTGACGATAAAATTTCTCCTGGCCCATGAGAAAAAGCCAAGGGATCCTGAATGTTATACCGTTGTTTCCTTGAGCCTCTGATATGATAATCTGGAAGTGTACCTCTAATCTGGCTCAACAAATTCTTTTTGTACAACGATACTATACATAAATGCAGAATCCCACAATTTCAGACTCAGGTAATTTAGCAGATGTTTCGCCTTCTATTTGCTGGCTTTTCTGTTCCAAACTTTCAGATTCTGATGAGGAGCACGTCATGATCATCTATTTTCCCCCAAATGATCTACATTTAAACACATTAAAAATCTGCATAGATATTGGCATCTAGAAGTTTTCATATCTTTACCATTATCTCTTCTGGCTTTTAAAAATTTTTTCCCAAACAGAATCCTAACCTGTCACTTGCCGTCTCATTGTGGTGTCATAGCAGGAAAAACACATTTTCTCGCAAATTCTATGATGAATTGATTTTGTGTAGGAAGCATCTTAAGGCTGCTAGATTGCATAGCAGGTTTTTACACATTGAAAGCCATAGTTTAAACACAGAGTACTACTGCTTAGGGTGTTGGAAAAAATTGTGTACGCGTTTTGTTGTTCTGAAGAGGCAGCATTGTATTCATTGAGAGGTCCTATGAAGTAACAGCAATGGCATGTTCTACTGCTTAGTGCAGGGAAACTATTAGAAGATGAATTTAAAGAGGAGAAAGCTCAAGGACTGTGTTTAATGTTTTTTGATCCTGTGGATATGTGTGGTCTTGTTGTGCAATCACAGATAAAACAGAATGCCTCTCTCCAGGAGAACGAATATAAGATGATTCACATACTTTGGGATAGTGGATATGACAGATAGTGGAGAATGATCTTACTTGCAATGGTCTAGTCAGATCTTTTCATCATAGTACTAATTCAGAGACCTGTCAAACCAGAAATGACCAAGTCGTTGCCATGAAAATCTGTATTTTATAAGTGTACTTTACAGTTAGAGCTCAAGCTGAAAAAAAACCGTGAATTTCATCTTGTAAGAAGTGTTTGAAAGGATGTTTTAAGAAAAGTGATATGTAAATATGATTGAGGTTGGTAATTAGCTATAAATGCTTGTCTTCTGGGAAACTGAACTAGAGTAGAAACCAGAATGCCAAAGACTATCCCCCAAAAGGTTACAAAACATCAGTATTCTGAGATCCCAAGTGCTGGTATTTTTGGCTTTTATGAAGATGAGTTCATTTAATTATATTTAATTTATTGATTGAAATCAATTTAGTTGATTTAATTGTATTTAATTACAGTACTCAGTTTCTTGTTTAGAGAACTTTTAATTTATTATTAACAATTTATTTATTATTAACAATTGTTGAAAATATTTGTCATGCCCAAGATGAAATCGTGTCCACAGAGATGAGTGGCAGTGTTGGCATGGAGTTGAAACAAATCTCTTATCTACTAGACCCTCCTGTAAGAAGTAATTATATTGTATTAAAACGAGAAGCCAAAGAGCCAAATTTTCCATGAAAAGATGAAATACTTTTTAAGTCAGATCTTTGTTTATTAATATGTTAACAGCTTGGCTGTTAAAACAATTTTAGGTTGCTCAGTTAAAGATTCAGAAGCCAAGAAGTGGCAGATCTTAGTCTTGTGGGTATGTGATATAACAGTTCCTAATTAGATTAATATGTACTGTCTCAGATCATGCCATATGATGTTTAGCTGTCTAATTTATTGATTGGATTTTTTTCAAGCCTTTGTTCTTTGTATTATTCAAAGTTCATGGTTACATGCAAAAATGTCTGTAATGTATAGAATCCAGAAAAAGTAAAAAGTCAGATCTTTCTTACGGGGAAAGACATACCTTATATATAGAGGTATCTTTTATAAACTCCCTGCAAATGGGTCTTTTTATTTCCCAAATAATTGATATTGCTGCTTTTTAGTTTTTTACATCTTGTTTATAAAACGAACGTGTGATTAAATAAAATTATTATAATTAAATTTTGAAGATTAACACTTTATGTATGTATGAACAGCAGATTTGTATTGATAGTTTTCTCTTGAGTCCAGCAGCCCTGCACGGGTGGTTTTCTGTGATCTCCAGTATCTTAAAGGGAGGTGAGGGTAAAGGTGGGAATAATTGCTTCGCTAACAAAGTGTAATTTTATGATACCAAACTTCCATCAAGAGATATCTAATATTCCTGAACTTTGTCCCCTCTCCTCAAAATCCCCTTCAAAGCTGAGTTAAGTAGTAGAGATTGGTACTAATGGTCGCATTAGAGTAAATTGTATTGGAACGTTGAACAGAGGAATGGCAAGAAGTGAAAAAGACATTGATTTTTATCCATATTCACAGTAATTTTTACCTCACAGTGGTAATGATAAGGGGTAAATATAGTCTGTATGTAATGCACGACTGCTTTTCCCAGCTGTTACTGCATTGGTGCTGGCTCTTTGATGCTTGCAATTCTAGAATATTAGAGGATTTTTTTGGTTTTAATTTTTTTGAAGGGGGTCTAAAACAGAGCCAGAATTCAGATTTTCTCACTGTGTATTTTTAAGATTTAAAAATATGTCTGGTTTGAATCCACAGACGCCTTATTTGGAAGGAGAATTGCACTGATGCTTTACGTATGTTCATGCCTGTGATTAAAAGCTTGTTACATATGCATCCATCTCCTTTAGCTGCTCTGCTGTCTCTGTCAGAGAATAACGGTGCTATCAAAGTGACAAAGGCTAGGTTATACTCCTGAGGGAAATAATTATAGAGGCACAGAGCAGAAGGTAAAATTATCATTTGTTTGCTATTTTACAATGCGGTACCAAATATTTATCATAGTATTAGTAAAAAAGGCCGTAAAATTTATGTAGATTTTGGAATATAATGGTAAATGACCTCGTACTGCAATGAAAACCTATGTTTTCATGAGACCCTAAAGAAATATATTCTAACAATGGTTTAGTCACAGTATAAAATATTCAAGATGTAGTATTTTGCTGTCTAGTTTTATACAAAAAAAAAAAATTGCTATTTTTATCCATAGATGCTCTTACACATTTGGATAGACCATTCTCAGACTAAGCTCTGTCAGGGTTTACTGTATCAGAAGGGAGATGTCAGACGTATGTCAAAGGTGGGCAGTGGTTTTAGGTATCTGAACGGTCTCAATCTGTATATCTACCTATGTTAGTGCAAAGGAATATTTTGTTAATCTGCAGTTATTTGGGATAGTCTGGACCATGACAGTAACAAGTTTCATCTTTCACTCTGTACGTACTTCGCAAGAGATGGCTATGGTTTTGTGTCTTTTCCTTATTTTCTTTACTGCCCTTTATGCAGTGTGCACTGTGCTCAACACAGGTAATTATATATTTGTTCAGTGCATAAATTACTTATTTCAAAGAACACGTAGGTGAGCTCTCCTTGCAAGGTAATGCACAGAGTGATTACCCTACTTTGAACAGGTATAGCCACTGAAAAGACACAGACCTTGGTCAAATCACATATTTTGTTCATATACGTCAGCCTCAATGTTATTCTCCCATTCTACATTCCTCTGAAATCTTATCTGTCTGGCTGGTAAAATTTGGAGTTTTAACATAGCAGATCTTCAATGTGATTTTGGTACAAAGACTGTTAAAAACTCCAGTCTGGGTTTCTTCTACTATGTTCTACAAATACTCATTGTAGCTCTGTGGTAACAACTATGGCTCTTGAGCTGAGGTAAGGGGAATAAAAAGAGGCATAAATAAGATTAAGCATGGAGTTCATATGCAACATTAGGATCCGTATGTTGAAGTATGTTATTAATTGATAAAGTCATGCTTGATGAAATGTTTGGTAAACATTTATGCCAGCTACTAAAGAGTCATGCTCATACACTGAAAATATAAACAGGAAAATAATGCTCAACTTTGTAGACCGTTATGATGTAATTGTTGCATGGATTAAATTTGGTGTATTATGCTAATATAGTTCACAAAATGTCAACAAATATGGTTTTGTATTGATTATATATCACAATTATATATATGTTATCAAATGTAATTGCATTCCATGCTTTTTGAGCTTGGTTCTGATATTGTCTTATAGAAGAATCTGCTTTCAATAAATTCAGAATAAAAAATATTTAGCATTACTTATCCGTAACATGCTCCCAAGTACACTAACCTTATATTTAATCAGTGTGCATGTATCTAGTAAGAAAAAAAATCTTGATTTTCAGATCACTGTGTTTAACCACTTGTCTATAGATTTTGAATTGAAGTCTCTTGAGCAACAAAGCATTTTTAAAGTATGTTATACTGGAAGGTACCGCTTTTAGTAAATTTATCCATACAATTAATGCATTTCTGTATGGATAGAGCAAGTGCTGTAAACAGTAGTAGATTCCAGGTTGTACTCCCAGATGGGGGCAGCATTGGTTTAGAAAGAAAACCAAGAGTCACGTAGTCCTGGACTGTTCCCTGAGGAAGCCCTGACTGTTCTCTGATAAGCTCCCGAATCAGACTAATAAATCTGTGGTTAATAAAATGTTAGTCAGATCAGTGCGCCCCATAATCCCTGCTTATTGATCCATTTGTCTGTCTTCAACCAATAAAATTATTTTAACCAAGGATTCATCAAAGAGGAAATTTTTGTAGGGAAAAAAATACAGGAAGGCTGAGAACCAACCATGCTTTTTTTTCTTCTTTAGCCCTGGTAGATAGTTTATCCTTAAAAATATGCAGCTATTTTTAATCCTGGCAGGAAAATAATTCTTGGCATTGCAACTTAAAATATTCTTCAAATACTGCCCTGTGTTTTCCAAGAATTTCTTATTGCCAATGTTTGGTTATGTAAAGGATTGGAAGAAACAAGGCTGGTGATGTAGTGATTGAAGAAGACTGAGTTTACTGCCAAGAACCTTCAAAAGCACTGTCGTCTGGGTATTGTCTGTGCATTTTTGGGTTTTCCATAGAGAGAAATTCCTTCAGTCAGACAGGCATTTATGCACAGTCACCTCCCCTGTTTCAGAGTATCACTGCAGCCTGGAAAGGTATCTTTATTAATCCTGGAAAATGGGGAATACCTTGAGTAAATGGCACAAAAAAGAAGAAAGGAAAAAAGATAAAAGAGCAATTAAATCATATTTAGAATGTTACAGGTGCAGCCTAGACCAATTTCATTGTTTGGAACTAGATCATCATATTTCTTCAGTTTTGTTCATTGTCAGTGTTTCCGTAGTGTAAAGATAAAAGCTGCAGAAAGCTATTGAATTTTTAAAGGCAATCTGAGGAAACTTTTTGCAGCTTGTTTTTCTGTGGTTAGAGCAAAGTGAGAGGAGATACATCCTGTGTCTGCTCCTGTAGAACTTCCAGGAGAATTAGTCTTGAAACCTGCTGCCAATTGCTTGTTCATTTATTAACTGGAGGAATCCATTCCTCATTCAGTCTGGAAATAGAGGTGTGGCAATCAGAAGATTTGCAGCTTTCTTTGTATTACCAAGAATGGTGATCAAAGCCTTGTAAGAATAATTGGTGACACTTGCTGCAAAAAATTTCTTCCTTCAAACGGGTTAACTGTCAGCTGTAAAATTCGCTTCTGAGATGAAAGCAAGCTGGAGAAATGTATTTGTAAAACTTTGCCTTTATGTGCATGAAGTTTTTGTGAAAGTGTGCATAACCCAGGGTATCTGGCATATATGTATTTAATATGAACATTTATATAATATATATATATTTAATATATACATTTATATGTATATATTGTTTGGATCTACAAAAGCCTCCAGAAGTGTGTTTTAATGGGGATGGAATTATGATTATGACAAGTAGGAGAATTACAAATTTCTCCTCAGACATGCTTGCCTTCATAATGTGTGCCACTGTGTTTTTATGTGAAGAATTGCACAAAAATGTTTGTGGCAATGGCTTTTGGGCTTTGTTATGAAGGGGGGCAAGGTCAACAGAGCAAACACCCTACTCTTTCCCCCCAATTTTGGCATTAATTAATTATAAACGTGTGTTCCCATGTCAAACACTATCTGAGAAAACTCATATGCTGCATGCTATTTGCGCCATATCTTCAGGTCCTGAAATGCCACCATGTGTTCTGGGACAGCTCATGTAACAAAACCACATGTCTCTGGTACAGCAAAGGGGACTGAGGTCTAGATAAGGTTGAATAAGGCTGAATTCTTTCTGGATGACTGAACAAATTAGCTGTTGAACATACAGGGTTGTCTGCAGCAGGTGTAAAATTACATCACCTTCAACCTTTGTGCAAGAATTGTAAAAAAGAGTAATTTTGAGTTGCAATTAGAAGACTAAATCCAAATACTTTGTAGGGAGAGAAAAGCTAGAGCCAAGGTGTGGAGGCACCATGTTCATATTGCTTATTTCATATCTGGGTCTGTGTTGCAGAGAGAAGTTGTAATTACAGCATACAAAGGCACTACTGAGTAGTCTTTGGCCAACTCAGCTGAACACTGATGCCTTTAAAGCCATGGTAATATTATGTTCAGAAAAGGAGGGAACATTCAAAAATGTTAGTGGTGCCGTTTTTGCTCAAAATAAGTCTGAAATGGTGAGAATGAGTATTAAAAATTCAGACTAATATTCTTTTATGTAAGACGACTGATGGTAAATTTGAGAGCCATGTCCCTAGATGGGTGTCTTGTGCGCATGTTATTCCCAATATGGCTTAATAATGGCACTATTTATGTGGTCACTGTTAGAAATGCTCTCAAATTCTCAGAAATTACTTAGAGAGTAAAAAAGGGATCTGAAAAGACAGCATTTTTTCTTTTACCTGATTACGTTAGATAGGCTGTGGTCGTAAGACCAATTTATAAACCTAGGATTTGCTGGATTTTTTTTTTTAAGGACAATATACCCCCTGCTTTTTCTTGCATTTGCTTCAGGAATATTATGTATGAAACAAAAAAACAAAAAAAAGGCTTCAGATATTTCAGGATATTTTGTGGCTTTGCACATCTGCAAAAAATGGGGGACCTAGCAGAGCAGTATTACAGCACATAAGAACAGGATTTTCTTGCTCTTCCGTTTTTGTGGTAGATCCTTATAATTGGAACAAGTGAGCTATTAAACAGACATGGTTGTTTTGATTGCTCAAAATATTCTTAATGTTTTATGCATGCAGGTGGATTGCAAATGTATCATGACTAATTTATTTCTCAATTAATGTTAGTCCATTAACTAAAATATTTGTCTACTTGGATTTTTTTTTAAGATAGTAAACCAGCTCTGCTTTTAGGAAGATGCATTTCAATTTCCTCACTGAAATAATATTTGTAGAATAAAAGTGCTTTATCAGATTTATCTTGGTGAAACTCCATTGACATTGGCCATATCTGACAAAGTCCACCAGGTTTTATTGCATGTGATTGTCTGTAGTGATCAGTGACTGAACACTAATGTTGTTCTTCATGATTTCAGGATATGAATAACATTCACCAACGTTAAATGGAAGTGGAAAGATAAATGGAAAACCAGATCTTATTGTCAAAAAGGAAATTTGTGTAGAATGTAATTTTTAAACCATGTTTGCTGTATTTTACACTTATGGAAGCTTCTCTTTACTTTTACTATTCAGAAAACCTCTAGTACCAAAGCCTAACAAATTGTTCAATTAAGCCCAAAACAGATTATGAGGAAATTTATATGCAAAGAAGATCTGACTACCTTGATATCTTTAATTTATGACATGTTCAGTGCTAGTAATGTATATAACTCTTGACTAGAGAATAGCAGAAGAAGGTTAGCTTTTGTCATACAGTCTTTTATACTCTTATGTCATGGGGCAGAAGTAGGGAAGATGGGCTGTGTGTTGCCTTCAGACTTTTTATTTCATCTTTAGTGAAGAAGTATAGTTCATGTCTTTATTGTATCTTCATTTAAGCTACAAACTGGTTTCCTCTTTTCATGATGTGTACGAGGCAGAGTGCTGGTCCTTTCCAAAGACTTCTCTTTTTCGCTAACGTAAGTGAAACCAAATATGTCTGAGATGCAGTGTGGTGGTACCAGGATGTTGTGAAAGCTATCAAGAAGTCGATTAAAAATAGAAAACACCAGGGAATTTCTGGTGGAAGCTTTTTCATCACAAAGGGCTTAATAATGTCAGTATCAATCAAGAACTTTGGTGACCCCCATCTGTATTTTTGCTTCTGGTCAAGAAGCAAAAATTGTTAAGGTACGGGAAATCTGGATCCAGGTGAGTGACCAAGTACCTATTTCTACTCTTGCAGCAGTCTCTCCTTAACTTTGTGTTAAACTTTCTAGGAAATGCCCATTTTATGCTCATATAGAACAAAATAAACTTCTCAGCATTGAAACATTTTCATTGAAGTGGCATTTTTATTTTCGTAGCTTATGTACAGGTTTTGGCTGGGGTAGAGTTAGTTTTCTTCATAGTAGCTGATATGGAGCTGTGTATTGGATTTGTCCTGGAAACAGTTTTGATAACATAGGGATGTTTTAGTTATTGCTGGACACAAAGAGCTAAGGTCTTTTCTGGTCCTCACCCCACCCCACCAGCGAGGAAGCTGAGGGTGCACAAGAAGCTGGGAGGGGACACAAGGGACAGCTGACTTGCACTGACCAAAGGGCTATTCCAAACTCCATGAGTTTTCTCACTTTTACTCTTCAGAGTCTCTCCCTGATCCTGCTGGTGTGGGAGTGAGAAAATGGTTATGGGGTGCTTAGTTGCCAGCTGTGATTAAACTACCTCACCTGCCCAGTTATTTGAACCTTGCAATTATGTTCAAGCCCTCTCCAAGGCAGCATCTCCTCTCCTAATGGCATAGAAGCTGGACCACATTTTGTTGTTTCTTCTATCTTTATCCTTCATTGATGCAGGCCTCTGTCATGTATTGTTTCTACATCTCTTTGCAACCTTTCCCCACTCATATATTGGTGTGGAGAGCTGTTCGGTAAACCAGACTTAGCAGTCAGATTATGTCTGGAAAAATAAGAAATGCCTACCCCTTTTACCATCTCTCCTACTTACAGTGTGTATTAAGTGCTTAGACTGGAAAACTCTTTACATATCCCCTAGGTGGCAGGGTGAAATGTAATGTCTTAATAGTAAAAGCTATGTGAAAATCCTAACCTGAACAAAGCTCAGTTCAGTGAGGGTTTTCTTCTTGAGGCAAAACTCAGTGAAGTGTTTTAAGGAGGATTTTCTCAGGTGCAAAGCTCTTCAGCTTTGCCTGGACAGCATACAGAGTGCCATTCATGTTACCTTCCTCTGCTTTGTATTTTCACTGGTTAGTATTCATTAAGTCTGCTAACTGGAAAGAAGTGTAATACTAGTTAACAACTTTTCACGTAGGACAATCTCAAAATTAGTTTCTGGGAGGCTTTTTGTTGTCTTCAGAAGTGATGAATCTGCACCAAAGTTATTAACCCTTCCAAATGGTCTAAAGAATTTTGAACTGTTTCTCAGTTCAAGAACAGACTTTGAGATATACTTTTTTTAAACTTAAACAATTTCTAGCATGGTGATTTATTTTTTTAAACTTTTAAAAGTTTCCTGTTCTCAGCTTTCCATCTTTCTCAAATGATAGTGAGTACTTTGCAAGACTGGAGGAGAATGGAGCAAAACTTCTGTGAGCAATATCTCTTGTTTCTTTTTTCTTTTTTCTCTGTTTTTCCTTGGAAATCTCTAATGATATTATCATTTTTGTAGCCTGACTTGATTTTAGATTAAGGTAAATAGCAAATTTCCTAAGGAGCAGCTTTTCAAAGAATTGGAACCATGTCCATAGAAACCATTCCTCTAAATTTCTCAGTTTCTTCCCAAAAGTGAATGTTTCTATGCCACAAAGAAGTGAACTTGAAAAAGAACCTGGAAAATTACTAGCTATACCATTTCTTATAGGCATAAATACCAGATGTGGAGTAGGGAATTTCTCTTACCTTTGAAACTCCTGGCTGTTTACATGCAGATTAACTTTGTAGTGGTACCTGTAATTTTTCATTAAATAGTTCTGTGGTCTCACTGAATTTTTATAGTTTCATGAGTATCTAATTAAGTCTCTTGTTGCTTTGTGGATTGTTTAAATGTAAATCTTTGTCTCTCTATATACATAAAAGGAAAACCTGGAAGACAAAAAAGTGTAGAATTCAGAAATGACATAATTTGTGAGCCAAAAAAGCAGCTATTTAAAACTACAGGATGACAGTTTTATGGATGAATATAGTGGTAGGAATATCATTATCTAAAGAACTTCAAATTTTATTTTCTTATTTCTTCTTTATTGGTGAAGATAAAAAATGAGATTAATATCTCCTAAAGAAGTTGTACTACTCTTAATTCATCTCTTTATATAGGGAGATTGAACTAAAACTTGTGCCTTCAGTTTTTAGAGGTGGCTCAGTGGTAAAGTATGGCCGTTTATAGACTTTTCATGGAGTACATATTATGTAGGATGACCTGAAGAAAGAATTTTATATGATACCTTGAAAATCTAGGGGGGAGAAATAATGCTTAAAGTTGCTTAAATGTTTATCAGAGTAAATTTGTGCAAGGATGGTGCCTAAGGGAAATCTGGCTGGTGAATGGAACTGCTCTAAGTCTGAACAAACTTATGGCTGCATTTCATCTCACGTTGAGTACACCTATACTTACACCAACCAGGAAAATCAAAGGAACAAACAAATGCTCTTTCCATTAATTTTCTTCCACTCTGCTGATCTTTCAGATGGCTGTTAGAACTATGGGCACAGCTTTTTTGGTGAGCCTGATACATGCAGTGCTCTACTTTAGACCTCAGATGTTGGATTTTGATCTTACTGCTTATCTTTCTTGGAATGAAAACAAATATTTTTTCCCCATAAATCAGAAATTTGATAAATTTTGAGTTTTTGGATTTATCATTAAATTTAAGTCTTAAAAGGTATATGTTGTGTTCTGTTTATTACCCTTACTCAGCACTTTTCATATGCCCTTTCTTTTAAGCACAGGAAAGAGCCCAGTGACTCTTGCAGGTTAAGGGTGTTGTCAGTCCATATCAGTGTCACCCTGGTAATGGTGTGACTGAGCAGAGAAGACGTGGTCAGTGTGACATGACTGAGAGTGTCAAAGATTTCATATGTGTTACTTCTCAGAATCTATTTGCTAGTTCTTTGGTTGTCTTTTCTGACCCACTGCATGAATCTTATTTGATGTCTCATGTAATCATTAGTGAAAAGCCATCAACCACTTTGCTTACTGGATGGATGACCTGGAAGAAAAAAGCCTTTATTTCAATCCTTATGGTGTATAAAATTACTTTCCTCAAGTTTGCTACACAAGAGTAAGGGACAAGAAGAAAGAGCAACTTAAAAAACCCCAAACCAATACCCCAGTGTTTTTAAGAATTTGTGAAATCTTACATGGCGTTTCACACACACAAACCCTCACATTTGTGTGTGTGCCAGGTGTATACACAAGTGCACTGGAAAGGTGAAGGTGGCCCAGGTTCCTAAATAGGTGTCCTTTTCCATTCTAAATCATATTTAGAACAAACACGTATTTTTGTCCCTAGGAATATGAGCAATGCAGCTGTTTGGAGACCCAGGGGAAAGTTTGAAGCTGTGGGCCCCAGTGAGTATCCTCAGCACAATATGCTTTGCTGTGGCTATAGGCCCTAAACAAAATAAAAAAATAAAGACTTCCAGGGTAGTTTTTCCCCATAAACAGAACTAATGGATTGTGACTTGCCTGATAGTTTTAAGGGCTCCAAAGCCCTATTACAACCTGTTGGTTAAAAAGAAATATGCTTTATAGAATTCCACTAAGAAAGGTCTCCTGTTGTAAAAATCTAATTCCGTGTTGGTTTATATATTATACAGTACTGGAAATTTAATATGTAATTCATCATATGCAATTGATGCAATATTGTGTTGCTACTCCATGCAGCTAGGGGCAGCTGGTGTTCCTTAGATAAGCTTTTTGTGAATAAAGTAGGTGATTTTAACAGAATCTGCTGGGTGAATCATTGTTAAGAGATTAGGAGCCCAAAATATTGAAGGAAGAAGCCTCTAGGAAAATGATTGCCAGTTTTTAGATAAAAGAATTATAATAACAATGTCATCCATAAACTTGGTATCTGGCTAATTATTCATAATGTTACACTCAAAGAGGAAAATGGAAAGGGAGATAACGCAAGCTATTACAGTAAATGTTAGGATTTACTGGAGGGAATGTTCTGTTTCCATCTTACTGTCTTGGCTGTAGGCTTTCTGTGTGGAAGTCTTCCTACCACTCCACAGAGTTGAGCTGTATCAATGAGGCTGTTAGTTGTTGATCATAAGATGAATGAACAAGGCCTTCATAGGTGTTCATCAAAACATAAAACCAGATCTCAAAGTGGGAGAGCCATGTCAGCTTATTACTTTATGCCAACACAAAATAAGTGGATTAATTAGGTAAACAATAAAAGACTGGATAAGAAGCCTTGTTCTGGAGAAATAATAAGAAAATTCACTCTTTCTTTGACAAACGTCTGAAAGCAGCCCGTTGTGCCTGAATTTTACACGGTACTGAGAACATGATATAATGTTGCATGTTGGATGTGCTACAATATCCACAGCCTTATGACTGAGCTGAAGAAAGGATGTCATCTGTGATTACAGTTTTCTTGCTTCTGACAATTTGTATCAGATTTGACCTCTCTTGGAGTCTACTTCTTCATTTGGTTTTTAGGTTAATATACGCAAAATGGGTGTAGTGTCTGCTTACACTTTACTTTAATGAACGTTACTTAAATATCCATGCTATAACAATGATAGTCCAAACCATTCCTGATAGAAAACAGATAATTGGTACTCCAGGAGCAGGGAAATCACATTTAGAACTGAACAAGCTGCTATCTCACTGAAGTGTAAAATGTGACTTATTTGTGCAAAAACTTAGAATTTGATAATGGTACTGAATTGATTGAACTTTTAACCTCTTGTATTCCATATATACTCCTCTTTGCTGGGAGGCAGTTACTGAAGGTGGTGTTAAAATGCTAATGTAAATTTGACCTAAGCTTTTTCTCATCTCTCCATTCTGCTCGTGTGTTTTACAGTCGATATTACTGCAGCTGCCTCTTCTCATTGAGTGCAGGTGTCTTAAAGGAAAACAAAGTTCTGAGGGAATTCCCCCTTGAGACAAAGTCTACTCAATCAGAGCCTGGAGAAATTAGAAATGATGAGTGAAAATGCAAAAAAACCCCTGTGTAGGTGAAGACCGGATAATTGCAGTGTACATGAGCAAGCAAGTACTCACAGACTTGGTTACTGAATGCCACAAAAAGACAAAATGCCATTAAATGGCCCAGTTTCCAGAAATAGGAGCTCTTTACTGAGTGCATGCATTTGCACACACGAAACTAGTTGTGCAGGCAGACTTTTGCCTGCACATAGCCATTGAGATACTTACCCTACTACATAAAAGGCATTCATCATCATCATGGTAGAGGTCTACAGTGTGATTTCAGGGAAATGAAATGGAAAAATTTCTTGATCAGAACACATTAAAAATTTTTTTAAGTTTGCTTTGAAGCAAAAAAATTATGACAATAGCACTTTTGCGTTTTCTTGCTTATCTTAATTCTAGAAATGAGAGTTATCTGCATCTATACAGTTGTATCCCAGATGTTTTAAGTTCTTTTGTATGTAAGGAAAAGTGTATTGCAGTGAAAGTCTATTGCAATAAAGACTGTCTTTAGTGATGGGGCTGAGAAAAAATGTGGGACACCTGTGCCCTTCCATCTGAATGAACTTCTCTTGCAGTTTTAAAAGTTGTAATTTTGTGTAGTCCTTTTTTTTTTTTTTTTCTCTTTTAATCTTCTGGGAGCTATTGATGTCAATGGAAGATAAAGCTGTTAAAACTAGTGTAGATATGACTCCAGAAATAAGGGGAGTAACTGAACTTAACACCATAAAATATTTATAGTTAATTCTGCATGCTAGTTATTTTCAAACTTTGTGCTTGCTGTTCAATGTGCAACAGCAGTCTGAGTTACAATCCACCTAATGATGTTAGAATATGGTAAACAAACATTATGCTACTGTGAATGTTTGAGCTAAACTATGTGCTTGAATTTGGAGTTCCTGCCATTGGAACTGACTGAGCGGGTGTTAAGCAAGTTGCTGCCCCTCCCTTACAGCTTTATCTTTATATTAAAATAAAGCTGTCTATTATAATGCCCTGGTGATGGTTTTCACAAGCCAGTTTGGGGACACAGGATATCAGGCAGTCAGAAGTAAGTACTGGGGAAGGGGATGTTCTCAGCAGGGAGCGATGTGTAGCAGCCAACACCAGTAGCTTGCTCAAAGCAGGTCTGTGTTCTCACTGGTGGGACCCTGGGACCCTTAGGCTTTGTGCCAAACCTACTCCTAACAATTGTTGAGCCATATACAAGCTCTCCAACAACAATCACACAGATTAAAAGTTTCTTCACAGTGGAGTTATCCCGAGAAATTTTTCATTTTGGCGATGTTTGGGGCTTCTCTAATGCTCAGCCTGAGGGGAGGCCAATCAAAGGAAGGGCAGGCTGCAGCAAGAGCATGGCTGTGTTCGGGCGGTGACTGTGAAGTTTATTGGGTAAGTCTCAGCCAGTGCTTGTGGTGGAGACAAAGTTTTGGGTCTCAGTCTTTGTGGGGCTGAACAGAGGCTGTCAAATAATGTAATGCCATTCTTTTCAAACTTGTCATTTTTTGAGGGAAAGTAGTAAAGAGAAAGCAGGGAAGGCAAACAGTTTATGCTCTAGAGATAGAGGATAGATTTTTATCTCCATCATAACAGTGTTGAATTTTACTGGATTTATCTTAAGTGAGGTTCATCAAACATTCACTCTAGATACTGTATGGAAAAAGAAGTGTGTGTGCATTCAAAAGTCTTTCTGACATGCACTTTGTTTCTTGTGATTTTGTAAGGTTTTGAATGTAATGTTCTTGGTTCAGATGGAATTTCATTTTTTTTTTCTCTTTTATGTTGTGGCCATGTGATCTCAGCTGGAGCCTGAGATGTGGCTATGACTGACAGCATCCCTTAAACAAGAGATAGTGAGTGAGAAAAAACTGATTACTTTCACATTATTGTGTGATAATTAAAGCTGTGATCTAATTAACCTTCATTGCCATCACGTGGTTCTTCTGAGAAAACTATTTCTTAGTGGCATTCCCTTGCTTAATCAAAATTGCAAGGAAGTGGATAATTCTGGACTAGGACTTACCTGAATGGTTTTGAATATCCTTCTCTGTAGTGCTGCCATGTGCCATCAGCCTCATTACCCCTAGCATTACTGTTTTTATGTACTTGTCATCCTAAAATTACACTGGAATTACATCTTTACCTTGGAAATACAAAGCCATGTAGGTCTTCTGTAATTTTCTTTGCGTAGGAAGAGAAATTTTTAATGCCTAAAGTGGGATGGAAGCAGGGGGAGTTTAGGAAACACACATTTCAAGAAACTGACTTGGAACAACTGATCTTAGAAATGTGATTGTAGTGAAACTTTTCTTGCCATACCTTTTCTCTAACAGTTAACAGGATTCAAAATGATGTGAAGTTTCCCTTAGTGAAGCCACTTGTCTTCCTCCCTTTTTTCCCAGTGTTTTCTCAAGGATTTAGAGAGGCAGAGACAGATTCATCTTTAATGACACCTTTTATTCAGACTGCAGCACACTGCTTTCTAATTTAGGGTGCATTGCCAGAATCCTTCTTAGCTAAATTCTGAAGTGTTGGCTTTAGATTTAGTGTCAGCAGTCAGGAAAATGACTCAGAGGAACTCAATACCTAGGATACTCAGCTTGGCAGAATTCAACACTGGGGATTCCAAAGCAGGAATAGAGTTTGAGGGTATCTAGTGTTTAAGGAAAAGTTAAAGAAGGAATAGAAAAGTGAGCAAAACTGTATGAAAATTACAACTGCACATTTTCAAGTGATACAAATAGCTTTTTTTTTTTTTTTTTGTTTTGTGGGAAAACACCCAAAACAGGAAAGAGATTGTGAAAACCATGATGTCTTCCTATAAGTAAGATAATACTAGGCATATTGTTTTCTGCGCAACAGTGTAGATACAGCTAGGCAAATTCTGTAACTTATTTTGGTTTTTATAAATCACTATATACAATTATTTAGCAGCAAAAATGCCCAGAAAACTCTCACAAAGAGTGCTAGTGTTGTTGCTTTTAGTACTGTAAATTTTAAAGGTAAGTCCCTTGTGGTTTTGTTCTGTGGATAATATTTAAACAGAAAAGTATGTCATTAACATCATCACACGATGGTACATTTCAACCTACCTGTCAAAGATAAGAACAGAAGAGTTCAGCTGTATACGGACTTTATAAAGTGAAATCACTATATAAAACGACAGAGTGATACATTTGAACTCTAGAGTAGGATGATCCTATAGCCTTTTTGCAGTCCACTAATGCCAGAAGGAACCTAAAATATTCTACCCATTCTGCATTGAGCAAAGCTTTTAAACACATGCTTTGTAATAATCCTGCTATTTTAAATCCGTAGGGATTTCTGTTAGTTCAGAAAATAAAAATAAAACTGCAAGCACAAAGTACAGCCTGAATCTGTCTTCAGTGGAGCAAGTGGAGCTGGTAGAGCTCAGCTGACTTTGTTATGCTGTCTGACAAGATAGGCTGCCTCCAGATAAGCCTTGCAGCCCAGGCTGAATAGGTTGTACTATTCATCCTGATGTCTTTCTTGTGGACTCGTGTGAAGACACTGGTATAACAGGCCTAGTGTTAACAGTTTGTCTGCCAGGCTCAGCACAGCTGAATCTTTGGACTTGGTCTTGTGGGACTAAACTTCTGGTGGTGAACGTGCAAAAACATAGGAAAAATATTTGTAGGCAAAAATCTACCTTATAAGATCGATGCAATGCCAACCACTTAAATACGGTTCTAGTTATTTTGTTTGTTGCATCCTGACTTGTAAGAATCAAGTTCTACTCTATTCTACTAAGGAAAAGGAGTAAACTTCCCTATGACCTAAACTGATGGAACACAGTGTCTGATGGACTCTTTTTTTTCAACCATCTCCAAGTTTTTTTTTAAATGAAGCTATTTTAAACTTGTGTGACATTCTTGTATATTCAGATGTTTGTGATGTGTCCTTAGTGACTTGTGGTATATAGGTATTTAAAATTTAAATTAGATTTTAGAAGGAAGTATTTAATAACTGTTCACATATCTTTAGATCTAGAAATAGCATTGGGTATCTATCACAATGGGAAAGTTTAAAACGTGTTAGATATCTGATGTGTTTATGCCTTTGAAGTTTTTCTCTAAACAAGTTTTAGTTCTTGTGGCTGCAGCATGTGACTCATCTTTCTTTGCTTCTTGCCTCTGTCAGGGAGATCTGCTGTAATCAAAAAGCAAAGAAAAACCAGAAAACCTCTTAAAGGATTTTTAAAATCTGAGCACATGGGAGGAATGTGCTGTTTTCCTTTAACTTTTATGATTAACAAAATTCTAAATTGTTGGGAGAACTTGTAGCTTTAGATGCTCAATTTTATATCTGTATTCTAGTAAATCAGTATTATGGTCTTGTCTTCCATTGGTCTTTAGCAATACTAAGATATTTTTGAAAGACCACATCAGCCTGTTGAGTCCATTCAACAGGTGCTGTTTTGTTATGGGAAACCAAAGTAATAGTCAAAGTATTCTTTCAGATCTGGGAGTATAATGGCTCCTTACAAATGCTGGTGTAGTGGCAACTTACACAAAAAGAACAGGACAAATCTGAATAGTGTCAGGAATAGTGTTTAAATCTTCCTGCTGCAGCCTGTTTTTTATGAAATGGTGAGACCTGGCAGCAGAAGATCATTGGTAATTCACCAACATTCATCACTAGGGGCAATGACATGCTTTTGCTTTCCTGATCTTAGCATTTTGATTTTCATTGCAACCTTAGAGCACATTTCTAGGAACAAATGAAGATTTGCATGGTTGTACTGTTGCACATGAACTGACTTCCCTACAACATCTGCTGCAGATGGGATTCCTTTTTTAGCAGTTATATTTTCTTATTGTGAGGCTGACAATAAAAAATCAAATTCCTGCTAATCATGCCAGAAGTTTTAATAAGTAAGTTATTTATAGTTTCACACTGTCTGCTTCCTCAGTGATATAAATCAGCATGTTGCTTTTTAGCTGAGAATGTGTTGTCATGTGACAAAACCATTGACTCAAATCTACCCTTAAAAGAATTTTGTTCCCATGACAGCCTAGTAGGGCAGAAGGCCTATGTCTTGATAAATGCTTTGACACTGGGTTTGAAACATTGCTCTACTCTGTTGTAAGGCTTTCACAAAGAAGCTTGTCTGGTATTTAGTGGTTGTAGGAATGGTTTTCAAAACAAACCAGTTGCAGCAGATTTGGGATGATGATGAGGGAAAGAGGGAAATTATTCCAATATTTAGTATCAAAAATTAAATGCCTAAACTGCCAAGAATGAAAACGTGTAGTGTGACTTGGTTAATGGAGTTACTGAGTACCCCTCTGAGGGTGCTCATAGAACCCAGTTGGGTGCTGGAACTGACTGTCTGCCAAGCTTTAGCAATGTATACATCTTTACCTTACTTTGGTTGGAGGAGTAATCCCATGTTTGACAAAACCTAACAGACAAAAACTGTTCATTTCATGCCAGCCCTGGCTCTGCTAGGCGAATAAAACTGGTCTGTTTGGATCTAGACTTAGTGTAATCCATAATGAGATGATTGGACACTGCTAGGGATGCTAGCATTATTGAGATCCAGTATTTGAGATAGCCCAAGGAATGCCAAACATACCTCTTTTCTACATACTGCTACACTGCAGTAGTACAGGAGAGATATGACCTCCTTCTTGCTTGCATATTAATATTTGAGCAGGAACACCATTTAATCACAGGGAGGAAAGCTCTATAGACCATTCAGACAGCCAACTGCTTCAGTATCCTCCAGTATCCTTCAAACTGTAGTCAGTTGAAGGTGGTTGTGGGGAAAAGGTTATGCTCCCAGCAGTCCTTTCGCAGAAGTTATTTTTGGGAGAGGAGAGAGATCAGAAGTTAACCTCATTCCTTGGTAGAGACTTCATGAAATATTTATTATAATTTTCTTAACAACCTATAAGGTCATGACCATTTTGGATAAAATGAACTCTCTGTTTTCCAAAATGACACAACAGTATTAGGGCAGAGATTGGAATTGAGGTTCCTTGACCAAGCAGCAGGCCAAAGGCTACCCCAGGAAGGCTGGATCCAAGCATAACTCTTAGTGAAAGGAAAAATTTAAATTCTTCTTTAAAAATGGTAAATAAACCATCTGACATAAGCTGTTTCAGAGTTAAATAATTTTTCACCATTTGTTTGGAAAGTTTACACTTCCTGCAGTTTAACTTGGCGAGTTCCAACTTGCAATGACTAGTTTTTTATTCTTGTCAGCAAGTGCTAAATACGTCACACATCTTCAGTAACAGATCTTTTTCTTCATGTAATTCCGTGTCAAGAGATAACCAGTGTACAACCTTCTCTTGGACAGTGGAAAAAGTGCCTGAGTTACAAAAGGTTTTTCTGACAAGTGTTAAAAATTATGACTTATAAGCCCATACTTCTATTACCTTGGACCAACGTTTTTTTTTGCCTAACATTTAGCCATCCAACTTGGCAAATGCTGATATGAAACTGGTCCTCTTTTGTGCATTTTTTATAATTCTATAAAAGATTTCCTCCTCATTTGAGTGTGGTATGATTTGGGGTATTTTATATTTTTAAAGACCAAACAAAATTCCCCACATCATTATCTCTATTAATGAGAATGATCTGCTATGCTTATAAAATCATTGCTAAAAATATTTGGAGAGCAGCCCAAGATTTTAACTCAGTGTCCTTCATTATTATTCATTATTACTTCATTATTTTCCATGATCATGTCAGTGTGGTAATTGTACTCTGTATATATGTATATGAGAAAACTTTGAGAGGTTTGGTTAAAAGAGCATTGGAAAACAGTTCAGTTATTAAATGAAATCATACAGAACAGATTTCAACAATCTAGCAATTTGCTCTTTAGTGAGAGCTCCTGGTTGGAAATAACTGGTAACAGGAGAACTTGTATTACTGCAATTGTAACTTGAAGTATTTGTTTGAAAACTACAGTGGGTATTCTAAAAGCATGATATTAAAATATTGCTCTCATACTTTTCTTACCAGTGTGAAATTTGTACTTCCAAATTCAGTGATTGAGACAAACTCAGCATTAGAAGCATACAGTCAAACTAAAATGTATTCAACTTGATAACAAAGTCAAGCCATGTCAAAGATGACATCTGCTCCTGTTTGGACTATGTACTACAGCACATTTTCAACTTCCTTCATTCTTGGGAAAAAAAAAAACAGTGACTAATACACTGCTTCTGTAAGGAACAAGACATCTGTTTAAAACTAAGCAGATGCATAATCTTACTGACATCACTGGGACTATTTGATAGCTGAAAAGAAATTGAGTTTTATTTTATAAGACACTTTTTTCCTATTAAATATATTGTATCTTTCTTGATAGTTCTTATGCTTAAATCAGAGTAATTTTTCTCAGATAAGTGTCTAAGACCAATCACTAAGGGAAAACGAAATAAAATTTGAAATTAAATTTTCTAAAAATGTCTTATGATGCAATATTTCAAATGTTCCCAGTGAGATTTTGGAACATAATTTCCCTGAAGTTTGACATTATTAAAGCTGCTAATGCTTTACAGGTCTATGTTTATATGCCTAATACATCAAGATGCTTTTGATAATGTTTTTTAACTGCTGAAAGGAACTTCAGATGGTGAGTTGTGTGCAAATTTTTTAAAAATTAATTTTCTTTTATCCATACTCTTTTTAGGATCTTTCATTGAAAGGAAAAGTGTAAGCCTTTTGAAAAAAATACGGTTTTGTCTCCTTACTAGGTCATATGTTCGCTGCAGCATCTTAAATAAAGACATATTCTTGCAGAAGTAATTGGCAAAAATGTCAGCTAATAACTCCTAAGACTTGGTTTGTGCTGCTGTGAATGTTCTACTATGAATGTTGGTCAGTGCTTTTTCCTACTTTTTTTTTCTCTCTAACATCCCATTCTTAATATCAGTCCAGCAGTCAAGTTACTGAGGAAGAAGAACGAAGCTAGGGTGCCCAGCAAAGCAGCCCCAGGGCCTTAATGAAATAGAGATATGGTAGGCAAAAGAAAAAAAGAAAGTCCTTTTGCCTAAATTATTGAATCCAGGAAAACTGTGTGTACATAACCTGCTGCTACTGGCTGCCCCTTGACAGGTTGTCAGCAAGCCCTTTGTTAAGATCCAATTACTGAGAGATGCCTCTGCCCGAATTAAGGAGCAAACAAGACCATATGCTGAAGTCAATAGTACAGATTTTATTTAACAGTAAAATGTGAGGTAGGGAGATAGAAAGAAATAGAAAATAAAGGAGAGAGAGAGATCAAGCTGAAGATACCATCCATGGATCTAGTGGCGTCCTATTGGTCCTTCTTCACTGCAGGCTTCTTGATAGTGGGTGTCTCCATGTTGTTCAACACTTTTCACTATTTATACATTTTTGCAAACAAAGGAATTAATGCTCATTGGCTACACAGTTCTCTTTTCTCTTATTCTATTGGTTAAACAATTCCCTTGTTTCTAATGCTAATTTGTTCTTTTGAGTTGGTGGGTTTCTTGAGTTGTTGGGCTGCAACAGCCCACTGCCAAGATTACCTTTTACTCAGTCAGAACTGATTTTAGCACAGCTGTTGAGTTGGCTTTCCTTGGGTAATCTTTGTGTCCATCATCAGTGATACATTCTTCTACCCCTTTGTTTATCTGATCCTAGGCCTCAGGTAACTCTTGGACAATAGTACCACCTTTATCTTATCACGATGGCTTAGCTTTCAGTCCAAGTTCCAGGTATCCTTGGAGGCATATTTGGGGGAGGCCGGGCTTCGGTGGTCACAGATGAGTGCTTGCTTCTTTACACAGTTTGTCACAGCGGGAGTCAGATGTCTGTGATATTTAAGTCCTCTTACACCTCTTACACACTTTTAAGGAAGGAAGAAGCCTTAAGGCACCATGCTTAACACTTAGATTCAGTTCCGGTGCACAAATGACATCTGCTGGGCAGTTCTACAGACCCGGCGTTCAGGTATCCTTTTTCTGTTGGTTGATACACTGTGAGAAAATGTCTTTTTGTACTTATGTTTGCTTTTACTTAAATTTCCAAAGATAATGCGAAATGTAGTTATTTGTACTAGATGGAGTACAAGGATCGATAAAGGGGTAATTTGCCATTTGTAGCAGATTAAATAAGGCTTTTACTTCAATCAAAGCATCTTGCAACTGAATGTTATAATTAGAATGTCTGACTGGGTGAAAAATTTGAGCTCACCAAATGGCCTTCTCAGGTTGTCTTAGTGAAATATAATTTTCAGTTTCTCTCAGTTGTTGAATAGTTTCAAATGTACAAAAACCTCTTGGCTACATCAAGCATACTACATACTGAAAGTTAATGAAACTATTGCTATAATGCAATAGGGTGCTGCTATTCCACTGAGATCAATAAGGAATTTGGTCAACATGCAGTTAGAGAGTAGGGAAGGATATTTTGACAATTATATCTTGCAAATTTAATAAAATGTTCCTCTAAGGTTATTTAGCTGAAAAGGCCGGTGCCAAGGGAAGTTTAGGTTAGATGTTAGAAAAAATTCTTCACTGAAAGAGTGATTGCATGGTGGAATCATCTGCCCAGGGAGGTGGTGGAGTCACCATCCCTGGATATGTTTAATAAAAGACTGAAGTTGGCATTCAGTGCCATGGTTTAGTTGATGAGGAGGTGTTAGGTCATAGGCTGGACTAGGTGATTGTAAAGGTCTTTTCCAACCTAGTTCATTCTGTGTGATTGTCTGTGTATGTCTGGTGCAATAGTCATATATTTGATAATGAAGTATTCTGATTTTTGCTGTTTTTTTTCTTTCAGAAATTAGAAAGAACACCTGACTGTTCATGCTTTCAGATTTCTTATTTTGCAGTTTTGACTGTGGCTATTGAATGTATGCCTGCTTGATTTCTCTTGGATTTATAATATTGTGGTTTCTTAATTAATCTCTGTTTTTCCTGCTGCCACATTTTCATGGTACATTCATGACAAATGGCTTGCAACGTTATCAAAACTCTTTTGTGGATGTCTTTCATAGCAGAAAACATGTCTGTTTCCTGTGTGACTATGTCTTTTGTAAAAATATATTAACTCTGAACTCCTGCTCCTTGCACAGTGAGCTGACAGTTTGCAAGTGACAGATCTGCTGAATGGCTTTGCAAATAGAAAAAGAATTTCAAGTAAGTGAATAATTGCTTTATAGCACCTTTCTTGTCAATAGGAGTCTTTTCATAGGATACTGTAATCTTTGGATCCAGCCTATATAGCCCATTTAATGCGTTTAAAATATTGTAAGGGCATAATTACATCTTGCCATGTTCCTTGACAGTATCTCCCTTAAAAGTCCTTATATCCTATTATCTGAAGTAGGTTCAAGTAGCAGAGGATCTTAATGTACTATTCAAAGTGGTTTTTGTCGTATGGGACAAAATCCTAATGGGCCAATCATGTCAAAACCTTCTATCATTAGCACTTACAAGTACTATTTCAGATTTAGTGATCTAAAAGATGAATCTGTCATCCTAAAGAGTCTCCCTGTTGACTGACCTTTTCTCTCTACCAACCAAATATTTGTGGGATTATAGGAGGAGGGAGTGTTCAGAAGAAAACAATTACATGGTTTTCTCTTTTTACTTTAATTGATGTAAAATGTGATGTAGTCAATGTCATTTCTTATGCTATGGCAATCCCGCAGTTCTAGAGGTGACAAAAGCAGAGTGATACTGGTGTGAAACAAGGCAGGATAGAGTCTGACTATACTGAACAGGAAGGGACAGGACAGAGCAGGACAAGATGCTGTGGTAGCTCACTTTGGTGATTGTATCATTTTGATTGAAAATGTTAAGCTTTTCTTTGAGAGTTTTGTGCAGCAACAGGGAAAAAAAGCATCTTTAAGGTTGGAAAATGTAAATACTTGTGCAAATAACAAAAGTTCATTGAGCCTGATGAGGCTAGATCACCTTTTAAATAGATTTAAGTCTGGTGTTTTGTTTTTATACAGCTAAGGAGGGTTTTTGCAATACCAGGCCACTCTTTGGAGGTTGTCCTTTATTTACAGGAACTTTCCTCTAGTCCTATAAAATATTTTCTTAGGGCCATAGGAGGATCCTATTTCTTGCTAACATAATCTAAGTAATTTCTGCTGTGCTGTGTGGAGTTCCTTTGGATTTTTCAAGAACATATCAGAAGACAGACCCCAAGTTAGCCCCAGCGTGCTTATGTCACTGACCAGGTTTTTAAAGGTAGTTCCAGTGCAAGTGGCTGTTTAGGGAATTGTAGAAAAGATGAACAGAGATATTGAAATAAGCATGGCATTTTAAATCAGCAGGTATGCAGTTATCAAGTTCTTGATATGGCTAACTATTTGGACATGACTGAAATTAAGAGAGTGGAGTTTGAATTGAATAGAAACAGCAATTACAAGAATTAAAAAAACCCACAGTTGTGAAACTCTTGCTAGGCATCAGTTCCAAGGATCTGCTAATGAAAAATTAAACTGAACTGTGGCCCTGAAAATAGATTTTTTTTTTTTAAGAGAGGGGGAAAATGACAACTCTTGAATGATCTGAAATTAATATGACAGTAATTGACTTTGAAAATGTTGTGAGGATGTTGTGAGGATATTATGAAGATACCATCTGATTCATACATTTTTGCATCAATTGCATGGTTTAAAGTGAACATAGAGATAGGTAATTACATCTTTGTGCAGCTGCCAAGCTACTTTTGTCTTTGTTTAGAGGTATGTTTTCAGTCTGTGATAGAACACCAACTATTACAGGTATAGACTTGGAGTGAAGAAAATAACTTGAAACACACCAAATTATCTGAAAATATGTAGGTATGCACTAAGGGGCATTTTCCTTAGGACTAGAACTGAGCAAAAGACTCACGGTGAAAATGTTTTCCTAAATTTTATTCCACCCCCC